>LJOA01000453.1:0-26110 GCA_001513815.1 Ceratocystis eucalypticola
CCGGCTTTTCCAGGGCCAGGTTGTCTGGTCCGCCTTGCCATCTTGCGAGGGTACGGCGGATCTCGTCTATCGCGAGCTGCGAGGTGCCCGGTTTCTGCATTCTCCGGCCAATCCGCTTTACGACTAGCTTTGTAACTTGACTATGGCACACTCTGTAGTTCAGGAATATAGATTCAAGTAAGGAACAGAATTTAGGTGGGGAATACCACACGTTTATCATGCATGTTACCTGATTTCCGTGTGACCCACTACTTTTCTAGTGTTTGCTTTATGCCAACTACGAAGGGTGCCTCTATTTCATAGTACAAATTATCAACACACACTGAACTTCCTTAAAATGAGAAGAAGAAGGGATCTGTGATTTGTAGTATTTGCTTGTCTATCTATTTCCTTATTGAAGGGCGAATCTCGATCTATTTTTATATTCCTCACTATAGTGCATGAGCTTGGAAAAAGCCCCATATGTCTGACACTAACCCTAATGTTTGGCCGAACTTGGTCAGGGTCAACAATCTTAGTACCCCTAACTCATGTTACGAACACTATTTTATATCAAATTAATCTAAGAATGCCTGGGGCTAAGTGACATCATCTCTTCTTCCTCCTTGGCCACTATTATTGCACCAGCGACTTAGCATCCTATTCCATGAGTTATCAGAGCAAACATCTGAGGCTTGGCCGTGTTTACCTGACCTGACTCCCCTTTTTGCCACTACACACTTGACAGACGAAACAGCTTGGTTGCTATAAGATGGAACTTTTGCTGTTGTGATGAAAGATTTTAGTAGAGCTGTCATTTCGCTTCAAGTAGTTTCATAAGTTCCTGGGCAAAATTTCGCAGCATAAACACGAGGACTTTGTGAATGTCCTTGAAGTAGAATGGAGAGTAATATGTGATATCTTGGTTGAATAATACGTTGATTGTTGCTTGATATCCGAATTTCAACTGATCTCAATACAGCCGCCTGAAAGCCCAGACTAAACAAGAGCTGTGAAAGTGTCTTGTGGTTTACATTCTCCGCGCGTGGCTGTTTACAACCTGTCGTTTGGACATGAAGGATGTGTTGATGAGTATATTGAACAAACAAATCCTATAAACGATCGATTAGAACATACCTTGGCAATCGTCAAGAGACAGAATAAAAGTGGGAGCTTGTAAGTTTAATAATACGCATGCACTATTTTAGAGCCGTGGGATTGGAAGGATTGGCGAAAACTAAAGCCACTATTCGGTGTTGTTGAATTTCTTGTATTGATTGTCCCTCAGTACTTCGACTATGAGATATATATACTTGGATTTACAGTCATGTGTCCTTTCCTGAACGTCTAGCTGGCCATTTTCTGACAGCAAGCTGTTTCGTCTGTCAAGTTTGTGGTGGCAAAAAGGGAAATTAGGCAAACATGAGCAAGCCTAAGGCGTTTGCTCTGATTACTCATGGAATGCTAAGTCACTGGGAAGACAAGACAGTGCAAGCATAGCAGCCAAGGAGGAAGAAGCGATGATATCACTTGGAGTTGGGCGTTCTCAGGTTAATTTGATATGGAATAGACTCACTCTGCATGGTTGCGATAAAGCAAGCACTTGAAAAGCATCGGATCACATGGAAATCAGGTATGCTGTTTTTAACATAGTGATGATGGCAAAGAAATAGAAGCATGCCAGTGTGTCACGCATGGAGCTACTGTCTCCTTAATACACTACTTGTCCTGTTATAAATTGCATCTACGTCCTCATTGTTCATTCTTTTTGGCTTCCCATATCACCTATCTCGTATTTATTTAGCTTTCAATTATCTGTTTCATCACGAACTCCATCCCGTCAGTTTCAACCCAGACCCAACTGCAAATTGCGAATCTTTACAATTCCTCCAAGGATTCACTTCATACTTTCAAAGACCCTCTAGATATCTTATCCTTCATCATGCAAAACATTCAAGACCTGTCTGCTGCTTTCAACAAAGCCCAGCAGCTCCCACAGTTTCAGAAAGAACTCGCTATCAGAATCATCATGTTAGCTGTAAGCTTGCTTCAGACACAGGATGGAGAAGACAAGGTCTCGTTTTTCGCGGCTGCTATGAAAAAGAAAAACGACACGATAAAGACAGGTGTACCAAGATTTATCGACCATCTTTCCGAACGGGAAGGTCTTTTACGAAGCTGGATGGAGATGGGTTTAGGCAAGACGTATGTAGCAGCTATTGCCATGACGGCTGATTGGAATACTATCCATCAGCTTCCAACAGACGAGGTCCACCGGAGGTTTTATAACACTTTCAACATGTGCCGGATGTGTGAGTGCTGAACGCAGAGAGCTTATACCTATATTATGAAAACGTGGCTAACACAATGCATTACAGGGTTTTGCAAGCCTCCTACGTCTTCCATGCAGTCTGTACTGACCTCGAGTACCCAACAACCCCGATCAACTAGGCCTGGCTACCAAAGGACAGCCGATCTAGTAAGAGAATTGCCAATCTTTCTTCAACACTTTTTTGAAGCAACTCTTCATTGGTTAAAGCTAACAACATCTCATCATCAGGCTCGCCAACGAGATTCAGAGATGTGTATCATGTCAATGCTTACGGGACCAACTGAAGTCTGCCACATTGTGCCATCATCGATCAATGGAGAAAAGCTGACCATCTTCAAGGAATTTGTGGGAGGCTTTTGCCCTAACTTGCTTCCCCGGGTTCAAGAGCTGTTTCCCGCGAAAAACACTGACATCGTGGAGAACTTGATGTGCCTCACCCCAACACTACGTTCGTTTTGGGGAGCTGGACTGTTTGCTCTAGAGCCAGTGTCCACTTCGTCAACTTCAACCACTGTCCGGTTCTGGTGGATGAATGACCTGCTTCGTCAAATCAAAGTAGGATCGCTTCGTCTACTCCTATGTGGCCAAGACTTTTTTTACTCCCCCAGTGGCTTACCAATCTTGACAGGTGACATTATGGAGTTTCGCTCAACGCCAGAGATCCCAGCCCCGGATTACACCCTTCTCAAGGTCCAGTATTTGATGCAGATCATGGGGGTAATATGCGGGGCTGCAGAGCCTGATGAAGACCAGGACGGTGACGATGAAGCTGATGTTGATGCTTTACAGACGGAGCATGGCGCCTTGGCAATGCAAGAGGATGTTTAGAAATCATCCTCAAACAGAGCTGACGGTTTGCCTGGAAAGGAAAAGGAAGCAATTCATTCATCCGTCGCTGACTTATGTGATCATGATGATGAAGACAGCAAGGGGAAAAAGAAGGCGTCGAGAGTATCGCGATATCTTTCGCTTAGACGCAAGCCATCGTTTTTTCCACGGGGTTAATGAGGCCCTATAATTACACCTTTGGTTTCTCCTAGTACATGCGTTGAGTAATTCAGCTAGATACCAAATTCGTATTAGATCCATATACTGAATTCTCACGTCTTTTCTCATCCAGCTAGTCGGGGTTCACTGTGCCCTCATCCTCGTTCTTCACTGCCACATAAATCCCATATCACTTTTCTTTGTTAATGCTGGTAGACATGACTATACTAAAGTGCCTGCCAAAAATCCGTCTACTAATCGCCACCTGTTGCTCTAACGTTACAAAAGTGAACTTTTACTAATAGTTTCTCTTCCATTCAATAGTTATCGTAGTTTGTCTATTGATGTTACTTTTTGCCATCTACACTAGCCATCCCCATTGCCTAGTCGGCATATGTACTTTTGTCAGATATCAAGTCCTGTCATCGTGTTGGTTTCTTCGGAGGCTCCCCCATTTTGCTTACCCACAGTCCAGTGCCTGTAAGTCTGCTTCTAAAATCACATTGATTGGCTCCGGTATTGGTCTTCCAAAACCTTTCTACTTCACCCACACTCATCTCACATTCCCCTCTCCCTCTGTACACAGGATCTCATCCGCTCTCCATCCTTTCTCCTCTTCTTCTGTGATGATAGGGGCAGTCACTGCTTCCACGTCCTCATTTTGGCTCGGCCAGGGTGCTTTGCTACTGGTTTGAGCACGTCTACATAGAACACTCGGTGTGTATTCCCTAGTATATCTAGACCATAGTTCATTACTGAGATTTGCCTGATCACCCTGTATTTCACCTTTATCCAGTCCAGCTTCTTGCTTAGTTTACCCATTGGTATATTTTTCATCTTGAGCCAATCTTCATCCCTAGCTTTCATGACTGGTGCTAGGTCTCTGTGTTGGCTCACTTGGTTTTCCATCTACTGCTGGATGTCTCATTATACAAAAACAATTGTTGCACTTACTTGTCCTGTAACACTACCTCTGCCCATTCAGTCAACTCTGCTATTTTGATAATAATATCTTCTCCCCCTGCTGCCCTACTCCCCTCTGCACTCCCGTCCTCTTGCTCTAGCTGCACTGGACTGGTGTGATGTTGTATCCATGTACTAAATATGGAACGCCGAAGGCGGTGAAGCAGGGCAGAAATATAGTGGAGTGAGTAGATGTAGTCATCCATCACTAAAGATTCTATATGTTTAACAGCATTGTTTCTTGTAACTGTAACAACACACACGCCTGTCCATTCTGGCCGTTTGAGTCTCTTGAGGCACGCTGCTCCCACCATTTTCTTTTTTTCTTTTTTCTTTTTATTTCCTTTCATACCTTCAATGTGCATTCATCGAATTATCTGTTGATCCAGTCCCTCATTATGACACTCATTAAATCGAATCTCCAAGCACGATCCTGGGCAAAAGACCAGTTTTGGATCTCAACTGATCCTAGCCTTCTTCCCATATCAAAACTCATTCAAATTTTCGAGTCTAGCGACTTTTACTGGGCGAAAACGCTCTCTCCCCAAGCCATGCAAGAGATGCTCGACAACTCCCTCTCCTTTGGCCTCTACGAGCGGCCTCAATCGGACCTCTCTACTAATTCGGCCAGCTTAGCTTCAGACCTCACCTTAATTGGTATAGGCCGTTGTGTTACAGACTTTGTCACCTTCGCATATCTCACAGATGTGTGGGTTGACCCGGCATATCAAGGAAAGGGGCTGGGAAGCTGGTTGGTCAAGTGTGTGCAAGAAGTTTTCGAGGACATGCCCGACCTAAGGCGGAGTATGCTGTTCACTGCCGACTGGGAGAGATCTGTTCCATTCTATGAAAGGCTCTTGGGTATGAAGTTGATCGAATCGAGGAGAGGCGAAGGGCTTGCTGTCATGGAAAGCAAGGGGAGAGGCCATCCAAGCTATGGTCACGAGGGCACTGGCTATTAGTGTTACATGTGAAGGTGCAATGCTGACAAATGTATAGAATCTTTATTGTTCGATGGGACATCAAAGGAGCCTAACCGGATGGCTGTTGTCATGAGGTTGAGCCTTGGAGTCACCTTCTGTGTAATGAGGAGAGGCAAGGTATGACACTATGTAGCAAAGACTTGAGAAGTGAACTTGAATTAGACTGTCTGAAGCATCTGATAAAGCAAGGATGAGGGAATTGATGAGGATTGTAGGTTTTAGGGTTCAGGGTCACATGACAATCTGACCCCCGCTCTGAGATAGACTTACGAAGCGCCAGCTTCGGAAGTCTGTCATAGAGTTTGCTTCCTTCTTCATCAAGCTTTGAGAATTATAAGAATCGACATACATTTTTGGATAGCTATTCATACGAGACTCACGTATCTATATGCACCAACGTGAGTGATTATAGCGCTTGTTTACTGTGGTCAATAGCTGCAGGGCTACAACTGCCGTATCATAGACGCAGGCGTAACACCCACAGGATATTCAATGGAGATCTTTCCTTCCCTGCTTAATGTAGTGCGACTTGCCTCCTATTTAAAGGCGATCTCTTCCTGAGTTCATCAGCTTGCTTCCCTGATCCATGAGCGCTCTGTGCCATCCCTCCCAGTGTCTTCTATTGTTTTGGTCTCAGATATTGCCCAGCCCTAGTGCCGTGTTGTAGACATTTTTGGGTTTCTACTGGTGCTTAGGGTCCTTGTACCCTAGTGTTACTGGACAAGGTTTGATTGGTCAGGCTGTCGCATCACACTGGCCAAACCTTGGGCCGATGCAACCAGAGGCCACTGCCAGCTAAAGCAGTCCCGTGAGAGTGTATCTAGATGAAGTTTTCAGGGTCTTCTTGGCCCCCCACTTCCTTCAAAAGTATGAATACATAACCAAAGATCCATATAGAACCAGACATGCGGATCATAATGCTAGCTTCAGGGAGTAGGCGTAGCTATATTGAGACATGAAGAGCTCTAGATAGATGATAGACCATGATCATTAATATTGCACATCACAGCTTAGACTATTAGACATGGATGACTCTCAGAAGAGGAGTGCATCAAGGTATCTAAGCTCATCATGGTTAGGGTCTCGAACGCCTATCATACCCGAAAAGCCACTGTCGTAGGTAGTGCCATAGCGGATCAAAATACCTGCCTTACCTGCCAGTTTAATAAGTTCTGTTTGAGGTTCAGATAACCCGGTCTGCTCCAGAAAGACACTCCAGAATGCACCCCGCAGGTCATCCACATCATCAAACCATGTCCATCCTTCAGCATCCATACTACCGAGTGCATTCTCGAGTGCGTATAATGTAAAACCAAAGGGTAGAATACTTGCACCGGCCCAGTCTACAATGGCTGTGATTACACCGCTATCAGCCTCCACTAGAATGTTCATCTCGTTAAGATCGCTGTGTGTGAGGACAAGTGGATAGTGCTCGTTAAGGAGAGCTGACAGGGCTGTCTGTGCGTTTATGACAGCCGGTTGAAAACGCTCTGGGAGGTTTTTGGTTCAATATTCAAATCTCGAGCAGCACTCAGTGCGAATGGCAGATACGTCGTTCGAATTTAAATCTTTAAAGAGGCCGCGTTGCCATGACTGTGCGAAAAACCTTTGTATCATTAATATAATAAACTTGACGAAAAACAGGAAATACCATGACTGAACACACCTTGCCAAGCTGTGAACTGTGGCGAGTCTCTTATCATGAGTAGAGGAGAAACGCGTAAGGATGTAGTTCTCTCCAGGAAGCCTGTCCATCTCGTATATTGCCAGCTTTGGCCCCTTCGAATCGCCAATCCACCCAAGCTCAGAACAGGCAGGGACAATATCTCCATGAATGCTTTTAGCCAATGCCAGCATCTCCACGTCCAGCAAAGAATCTTCCTCCCGGAATTGGATGATCTTGCTATCTTTGGGTCCTGCAATTGCAGTATAACTGTTCGAACCTTGAATGTTTGTGGGTTTAACTTGTCCTCCATACCTTTGGAGGACAATGTCGTCGCAACGTTTTTTGGATACTGACGGCCCGGTTCTTAAGAAAAAGGTGTCGATTGCATTTTCAAGAGAATAAACGACAACAGGCATAGCTGGTTGGTGTTCAGTCGTTGTGACTAGTGTTTGTCAAATGGAAAAGTGATTGAAAATATAGCAGGAAGACTTGACTGACTTGACGCCTCAAAAGGTTAGTGTCAATATTTGTTAGTGACCAAAACCCTGATCCAGTTCGTCTCGACGTTAGGGTTAGTACTAGGCATCAAGGGTCTTCTTTCAAGGCCTATGTGCTTGATCTAGAATATGGTAGTGACGGATATATAAACCGGCTGAGATCTGAACCACAGAAGGCCTTCAACATCAAGACAATGAAGACAGAGCTAGCCAAAACTTAGGATCCCTTGACTTTCTATGAGCCAGGGGAAGTCCGCCATCCGCCCTTCAAGTGCACAGAATGAACAGAACAGAATGCCCTTCCTGCACTCATCAAGGTCCATCTTCTCGATCAGTCTAGAGCTGGGTCTAGCTAGCAGTGATAGTATGGCTATCTTCTGAATGACTCGGGGATTTTAGGTTGCGTATCTCAACAGCAAAAGTGACTAGGAGTGAGAACTCTCGTATTAGTAGTACAGGTGTTAGAGCCAAAGGTTTTACGGTTATTAACTCTAGATGGGAAAGCAGAGACAGGCGACAGGGGAGCTACTCAAAGGAGACACAAGAGGAGCCAGGGCTAAAATATTCACCCTACCCTAGATAGTTCCCTTTCCTTCTCTTCCTCATTTGGTAATAAAGTCTTCAATTTCGGCATAACTTCGTAGCCATTACTAGTCCTGTGATTCCAAGAATACGCCTTCTTTCTTCTGGGCTTGCAACACCTCTCTTGAGATAAATTTGAAACCCTTACTCCAATAGGGGGTCCTGCTCCTTGCTCTTGGGCTAGTCTGCTGTTGACCTTGGTGCTATTGATGTCCGTATCTATCACTTTACTTCTATGGACTTCTACAGGCTTACCAAGGAGTGCAGGGTTGTTCTTTCACAACCTGTGTCTCTCTACCGACTGGATTAGGGTTTAGTACCAGCACAGTTTGGCTGTAGATATGTCATACAATGATGCTCAGAGATGGTCAAAGAATTCACATTCAAAGGTAAATAGGGGAAAAAATCTGTCTAATGAGGGAAGTATTGCAGGGATAACTTGGTCATGCTCGTCCTTCTCAATGGTGCACAGTCCTAAAATACCCATACTTACTGTAATAGGCATTAAATATAATAGCTGGCAGGTTCACGACAGCATAGACGGGCCGAACCTAGAAGCATTGGATGCATGCAGCTGTGGGGATGGCTGAAGTAAAGTGTAAGTCGTAGGTGGAGCCATGGGATGGGGACCTGTGACTTGTGAATGCTTGCAGCTTTAGTGGCCATTACACAAAGGCCAAGACACTTGCTGGAGAATCTACTCCCTCCTCGGTGGAACATTGCTAATTACATCGTTTATATTCGGCTGTATCCTGTACATCTTAGCCTGCTTGAATAAGACAACTAGAAAATATAACAGTACTAACCTGTTTATCATGTGACATTTCACGTGACAATGTCGTAATGTTTGTGGTCGGGCACTCATCACATTATCAGATCAAGATCTTTCAACAAACCATTTTCAATGCAACACTCCTCGGTTTTGCGCCTCCAGACCTAGATTACAATATCCATCATCATGGGCAAAGCAATCGTACCAACTTCCACCTCCCCATGCCCACGTGCCGCCCTGATCAATGGCTACAACAATACCCCCTTTAACCGCTGGAAAACCCGGGCTCAAATTGCCATTTCTAGACGTATACCTTGCAGACGACACTCTAACTCCTCAGTCATATATCTCTCTTCAACTACGCTCGTGAAATGCGGCCGCACAGTCCATCTCTCCGAAGCCTCAGCCCTACTCTTCCTATCTTCTTTTGCGCCTAATATCCCTATCCCGAAACTGCATTGCGCGTTCCGAGATGACAAAAGCAGGTTGACTTACATTGTTATGGAAAGAATTGACGGGCAAGCTTTATGTGATTCCTGGAGCGAGAGGTCTAGAGAGGAGAAGGATAAATTGTTGGCACAGTTGAGGAGCATTTTTAGGGAACTGAGAACACTTAAGAAGCCTCCTGGAAAAGGGATCACAGACGGGGCTGTGTGTGCCGCTGATGGGGGGAAATTGCATGACCATCGGATATGGAACGCCGCTAGCGAGAAAGGCCTGGGTCCTTTCTCGAGCGAGGCGGAATTCAACCTTTTCCTTCGTAACGGAGTTTCCAATACAGAGTCTATCGTAGACCTGGAGAAGAAGGCGGAGATCCAAAAATTGATAGATATGCACAGAGAATCAGAGAAAAAGAAGATGAAGACTGTATTCACGCATGGGGATGTCAGTCCGAGTAACATTTTGGTGAAGGCGGGGAAAGTGGTGGGAGTTGTGGATTGGGAGATGGCTGGCTGGTATCCGTTGTACTGGGAGTACACGACAGCGATCAATGCGCATTATATCAAAGGGTGGAGCGAGGAGATTGAAAAGTTTCTAGATGAGTGCCCACAACAGAAAGAGATGGATGACCTGTGGAGAAGGCTTTATTGTGATGGGCCGTGAGAGTGTATAACTATGTGTAGGTAGGGAGATTTGGAATGTGGTAAGGCCACCTCCAAGACTAGGTTAATCATGAGTAATGGTATAGTACGTCTGGTGTCTCGAGAAGTCTCTTTAGAACAAACGCCTACACCTCTGGTGTCTAGTGGGACTTAGCCTGTCTTCACAAACATATCTCTCTCCCTAGTGCTATATGATCTCTTCCAGATCACCGTTCCTGACTAGCCCCTTCTCTTCAGCATAAACACTGCAAAGGGTTCATCGTTTCCTTGATCTAGGCAGTAGAGCTCAGTCTCAGCATGCTCCTCTGTATGGGGGTCTAAGAATATTGTGTCTAATGCTTCTAGGAACTGTGCAGCTGTGTGATTTTTGGCTCTGCCATGCTCATACAATATTATGCAATGTGCTTTTCTAGTATGACTTAATCACTTTGAAATAGGCTCACTCGCAATCATCCACTCCCAGATCTTTGATAGACTGTACAAATCGTTTTCGCGCTTGGCTGTATTGCCGCCCATCGTCCATCCCTCAGTCCCCCCTTCAGACCCAGCTTCCCAAACTCGGGCTGACACGAATCAAAGTCAATAATGACCAGGTTGTCCTGTGCATCCATCATCACATTGGACGGGTTCAAATCATTATGAACAAGACCGAGGCCATGGAGATGTTTCATTCCGTTTTCGATTCCGGCTAGACACCTTTGTCTATCCAAGGGTGTTTCTTCTTTCTCTTCCCGTAATCGTTGCTCCAGACTCTTGAGGTATTTCACAAAACAGAGGCCTTTGATCCTAGAGATATTGTCTCTGTCCTTCTCGAGGATGCAACCTAAGTACTGAACAATGTTGGGATGTGGATTCTTTATCAAAATCTCACAAATCTCTGCTTCGTGTAAGACTAGGTCGCCGGGATGTCGAGAGGCTTCAGTGTCTTCATCATAGTGAATAAGACATGGTTGTTTGAGATAGCAATCGTTTGGCAAAGGGTCTGGTGCTTGTGTAAACTTGGCAGGGTCATCAACCACTGGTGAGATATGGTCGGTCAGGATTGGCTTTATGTCCACCTTGTTGATGTCAATGTCAGAGCTTGCTCGGATGCGCTGATTGGTTGTTGCATAAAAGTATTGGTCGCCTTGACGGAGAATAATTTTTGTATGATGAAAGACCAAGTCGTCCTCCTCCTCGTCAAAAACAAATGCCTCTTTTTGCTCGCAAATCTCCATGACTTTCAATTCTGCACAAAAAGGATTAGGCCAAGATATTGAAAACTTGGGATATGAAGACGAGATCTGATCAAAAAGTGAAAGTAGGCAAGTAACGAAAGGGAAACTTACCAAGTCAAAAAGGGGTGGAAAATGTAGGTACTTTGTAGGCAAACTAACATAGAAACTGGCGGTGGAGAAGGCTTATACTCTCGACTTCATGCCGCATTCAAATGTTTATGTTGTTGTGTAACTATTTGAGTTGGTAGACTACCCAGAAACCCTAGGGGTTTCCGCAAGGCCAATAGGTAGACGGTTTCACCATTGCAGGCGGTGAAATAGAGTCAGCGGCCATGCTTTGCCTATGCCGTCGGAGAGCAGCTGGAAAAGTTTCGTACATTGCAGCATGGGGAGAGAGAGGGCGTGTTTACGAAGTTAATGTAGGAAAGTCAAAGATCTCGTATTAAAACAAGGCGGCAGCCAATTAAAAGGGGCTCAGAGTGAGGTTACACAGTACTATATATCTATCATACAGTTGAGATGTTCCAAGCCCACGGAAACTCTCAGAAATATCTCCATATCCTTCATCTCTGCGGTCTGGGCATTGCTGTTTCGATATGGTCGCCCCAAAATGCGATACCTCTGCGTCACTACAGACCACGTTTGTTTCTGCAAATTTTGAACAGCCGTCGGTGACTTCTTTGGGTTCGACACCTGTGCAGGTGCTGGGGCACTTGGTGTTGGATGAAATGTTGGATGAACTACATGGAGGATGGGTATTGTGGGGAATCTGCCTTCTGTCGGATTAACCCTGGGTAAACCTGAGCCTGCATTTGGACATGATTGGTCAAGATAACCTCCCTAGGAGACATCGCTGCGAGCAGTACTCACTCGGGTCGAGGAAGTCGACATGTGCCAGAATTGTTGTACGAGTCGACATGTGCTGCCTGCTTCTTGGAAGGGTCGTGCTCATGTTGGCTTGACGACCTGCCATCAGGTGGTGGGAGTTGCGGATATGGGTTTCGTAGCCAAGACGAACCAGTATTTCCACTTTCATTCCCTTTGCCGGAACCAGACGATGGATCAGATGGTGGCTTTTTAGACCCACGGAATGGAGGAAGTCTATTCTGTATACTTGCAATTTGTTGTACTGAAAGATCTGTACAATTAAAAGCCAGCTGAATCATTGTCATTAGCATAGCGTATGGTTTGTTTTTGATACCGTTCTCTGGTGCTGAAGATATCTAACTGTCCTGAGCTAGTGGATCGTCTAAACCACGACGTGGGATGTCACTGACATCTTTTTGATGAACGCACAGATGAAAATAAAGCTCTGATGGCTCTTCGTAGTTGATGTGAAGCAAAATGGTAGCTTGACCAGTTGAGAGATAGCCGTAAGAAAGGTCGAGAGTAACCATATAACGGTATGTCTGTACTAAAGCCTTTGCCACCAGTTTGGAGCCAGACGGGTGCTCTTGGTTTTTTTCATGTTCTCAGTTTTGCCAGACGCCGGTGGGCTTGCTCCAGGATCTGTTGACTCGGTAAATATTCTGCTCCCCGAATCAACAATATTCTTCAACGCAGAACGGAGTAAATCTGGGGTGAATACATGCGCGGGCTTGTGTTCGATGACTAGAAGGTTTTTCACCTTGGGTGATTTATTCGCTATTCTCACAAATGTACCATCCGGCTTGATGCTGCGCTCGGGGGACTGCGCTTTGATCGGCCGCATTCCATCAGGGTCTGGAGGTGAGGTGGCAGGCTGCTTGAGATTGCGCCCCGCGTTCGAGATATCTAGAGAGAGTCTACGACCACGCGAGGCAAAGGCAGATACGACAGTCACCGGCTCTGGAATATCAGCTCTAATACTGGAAATATCCAAAAATTCGTCCACCGAGTTCTCATCATCTGAGCGTTTCATCTGACACTCCTGGAGCTGTTCGCAAAACTCATCGATATATGCTGTGTTTGAGCAGAATTCAACTTCCTCCGCTTCTTCTGAAACGATCTGACGCCAGGTACTAGCGATTGTGGCGACAGGAATTTCAATAATCATGGAACAGAACCTCGAAGATTCATTTTCACTGCCATGTAACCATCGTTGAGCCATCCTTTGCAGCGCACAGGCATCTGAAAATGGCGGAAGTAATAGCTCATCACCAAATGCATTAGAAAGATCAGTGAACTTTTGCTGGTGAAGCTCTGGAAAATCGATCCATGGCAACAGCTTCCTAGGACAGGTGCGACCAAGAACAGATGTTGAGCCTGCGGCAGTGGTTTCCGGGCCTTTTTGGCGTATTTTGAGAGTTTGGAAGCAGTGCGCGTAGAGATGGTAAATGTGTGCGTGAAGGGACTGCCTAGCCTTGAGGGCATCGGCACGTGCCTTTTCAGCATCAGCACGCGCCTTTTCGGCATCGGCAAGAGCCTTTGCTTCCGCAATCTCTGAGTCTTTTTCGGCAGCGCGTCGTTTTTCGGCATCGGCACGCGTCTTTTCGGCATCAGCACGAGCCTTTTCAGCGTCCTTTTCCCTATTCACAGTGACATGCGGATGTTAGATTACATCAGTCTATTCATACAGCACCACATGCTACATGCCTTTTCATGGCTGCAAGGGCAGCCTTTAACGTAGCGCCTCTATATCTGAGAGATCTAGGTTGTCCATTTTGCAGTGTAAATAATTTGTGTATAAAGAAGTACAAGAGTTGGAGTGTTGATAGACACAAAGTGTTCATGTGAAGTGAAAGTTGGTGTTTATCCTGCCTTTGAAGATTGCTAGTGGACATCAAGACTAGGGGGGACGGCGCATCGAGGAAATGGGGCGGCGCATGTAGCTGTCGCCCTCACACATGCCCCATTTATTCATACCTCTTGTGGCTGAAGATCTTGAACTTGAACTTGAATATATTTTTTATTTCAGGTCTTTAAAGATAACATTGGTTTTATTCTATTTTAGCACTAGGCTCGTGGGTTTCTCAACGCTCGTGGATTTCTTGACGCCCGTGGGTTTCTCAACATTGATCCAGTAAGCACCCTTGTAGCCTACGCATAGGGCCGGTGTACCAAGCGCTGAATACCACAGCAGGGCCAACACATGGTCTTCATGCCCATCAACTCCTAGGAATTTAATCGGCTAAGCTGGCCAGGCTATTTGGCTTTGAAGCAATGACGACGATTTAAATGACACTGCTAGCGCAGGTGTACAAAGGAAAAGCCCTTTTGGTCTTCTTGTCATGAAAAACACCATAGCCTTTCGTTATATCACCTCGCGTTTCTGAGGGGAGGTACTCGTTGACTGATGACCTCCTACTACCGAACGATAGGGCCGTATAAACAGGGCTGAGCGTTATGTGGAAGCAATTTTTTTTACTTTCAAGTCTTCAAGTCTTAATTTGGGCTATTATTGTCGAATCTCGCTGTCATGGGCGGGATGCAGAACGGTCATAGCCCTGGTGAGATAATGCTAAAACGACATTTTTACTGTCTTTTCCATGGCATGGCCTGAAGCCCCTCGTTAAATACCTGTTCCACCCCCAGCACTCGCCGCTGACTGAAGCTGATTTCATTAATCACCACTATTTCTCTCTCTTCTCATATTCCAGTCATGTATTTCTTCACGTTTCTTCCTCTCTCCTTTCTACTCATTGGAGTAAACGCAGATGTTCTCGAGGACGGCGGCTATAGATTTGAGCCTTTGGACAACGATGGGCTTTGCACTGTCACCTCTGATTTCTACTCTAGAGGCACACAACCCCTGAACAAATTCAAAATTAACAACACAGACAAGACTGTGACTATCCATACAATGTTGAACACCCTTGAAGAAGAGCATCATGGTCAACTCGCTGATTCTGCTATTATGGCTGCCGTTTGCCGGAAGTATAATCTGGAACCCGACAATGTGAGCTCGGTAGTTTTCAACACTCCCAAAGACTCTTGTCTCCATCTTGCTCTGAACTCATATCGTTGGAATCATCGGAGCCAAATCGGCGAAGATGGACTAATTGATGCAGTCATAACTCCCATCTCAAATGACTGGGACCTCTTCTCATGGTGCTTCCCTTATGCGGCTATCGATAGAATGCTTGATCGCTCCGTCATCAACCAGATTCGCATCCAGGAGGGGGCGGATAGCTGTTTGCTAACATATGGTATTAATCCGGGTGGGCAAAATGAGGGAGAGGCACCTGAGCAAAATGAAGAAGAGCCGCCTCAATAATTATTTGCAAATCCAAAATGAGTTCAAGACTCTTGCGGCTTGAACTTGCTTAGAGAAAACAGCGATAGCTCAGCAAAATAATATCTACTTGGACATGTCCTTTTATCTCGACCTGCATCAAATATTCATGAGCGAAGAGTCTAGGTCATCGGAGCAGGGCCTTAGTATACTAGCCTTGGCTTTAGATTTGCAATTATTTGCTCCTGACTTGGATCTTGTGCACTCCTTTTGAGGCTCAAGCCACATGGTTTTGCTACGAAAACGAATATCGACTTGCACAGTCCTGACTCCGACGGCTTGCTTCCTTACACCTAGCGATGTTCAGCCAAACGTTAGGGTTAGTATCCGACATAGAGGACTAGACACGGTAGTGAGGAATACATAAACCGGTCGAAGATCCGTTCTTCAACGGAGAATAAGATGGAAGTCGCAGGACACAAATCATGTGCACTTGCATAGATCATTGCAGTAACTATGGTGAGGCTAATGCCGGCCGTATATGACTCGGACATGTTCCGGCATAGAGGGGCGGTAGATGCTGAAGCAATTGTAGGCCCTCGAGTAGTCAGCATCACGACCAGAGTCGCTTCACTACGAATCTATGCGTAGTACACTTTGGGAATCTGGGGAAAGAGGGAAGAATGGTCAAGCAAAACCACAGACTTCTCAGTTTCAGGTCAGCAAGACACAGCACATCACATCCCTGCAAGATAGGAGGAAGGCGGATCAGAAAGCTTAGTACCAGAAAAGGCGGTTGGCAGATTGTCGGATTCGTCCAGATGTAGTTCTTCATGTACAGCTTAGGGTTAATAACAGCACTTCAACAACTTCACTAATGAATATTGTGAAAATGAGTTGGTGGCGCAACAAAAATGAGTAGGCGTCGTGCAGCAGCAATTTCTTTCCACTCATGTCTTTATTAAAATACCCCGTCTTCAGTCTTAGTACCATGAACGACGCATAGCCGAGCAAGCCACAGAAAGACTACCAAAATGGGCTCTTTGCTATGTTTGTATTGAAGTTCCCCGCTCTAAGCACTTTCATCATCAGACAAGACAGACCCCTCTCTTTAGTGAGTCTCGTGTATTCGCTCTCTGCCCCCGACAACATTTATTACTCTAAGCAGGCTCCGATAAAGTAATCCCTTTGATTTTAGGGTATGTGGGTTGATCTTACGTGGGCTGACCATGCAGAAAGGTGGTTGATGGCTCGTGAAGCTTCACAACAGTTGGGCCGACTTACCAGGTTTGCAGAGACTGTTTCCGCGGCTATCTCGCTGCGATGCGGGGCTTTTGATTGGCTCAGTTGCCGCCCGTTTGACAGAAGTATCCATGGGAAATGGTGCCTTGGAGGTCTCCAAGTTGTGGAGCATAGAGTGGGGTGAAGCCAACTCGTTTTTTAGGGTCCACATTTTCTACTTGCCGTTGAAATTTGGCGCAGCTTGTGCTGTGTTCGGGGCTCTGTACCATGAAATTCCTTACATAGCAGGCTAAACGGATTTCCCACATCGGGTAGTCATGTGACCGCCTGTCTGCGTTGTATCGGCTTCATCATGCTCTGACATCTTGCAGCAGAACACGATCTTACACGGCTGCAGGATAGAGACATTGTCGTAGAATGAGCAGTGCATCCTGCTGCTTGCGACCGGTCTTTTAGATGCATGCACGACGTCGAATTGGGGCTGCCGCTTATCCTATCCTAGGCAGCTATGCTGCAGCGATAAAAATGGCTATATGCCAATTGAGCAGAATAGAGTGGTACGTGTGCGCGGCACACTTCTGTGGACTGCGAGAGACAGGCATAGATATGAGAGGAGGCTGAGTGCGCATTAGCACAGTTACGCGCTACGATCGATCAGCTGCTGCGGCTCGACAATATTTTAGCCAGCAGACTAGGCCCGCAGAGACGACTTCCACGTATATTCTGCCTCCAGAACATGCCCTTAGTAATAGTGCACCGGCTTATGGTCCATGTCCGTTCGCTGGAATCACGCGCAATCAAGCTGCAGCGGGTCCTGGTAATGCGACAAATTTTCTTTCTGTGGTGCGATGGTGTGCAAGGTCCATCGGGTATGTAGAGTGCAAAGAGTACGTGTGAAACTGGGGCTAGTGCTATCCTCACATATCTCCGTACCACATCTTCCCTTTGTCTTCATGTCTTTAACACTGATAATGCTGGTGAGTGTCAGACGTAAGACGGCAGAGCGCTTCAAGTTCGTGGATCGTGGCGTTGTTGAGGGCTCCAACTCGATGCCCGTTTTCATACCTAGGCAGAAGCATCATGAAAAGCCGCCTACAAATCCAAAGCGAACATGACAATTGCTTTATTCTTCATTCGAAACATCCTGCACCTGTTTTATCTTGGACGTTTCATCGCCCCCTGTTGTTTCTCATGCCATGCCGTGTTTTCAAACTACAGGACAAAGACTGCTCCTGGCTTTTTATTATTCTCATGTTTTTGTTTTGTTCTCCAATTCTTTTGTAGTTTTCCCGCCTTCATCATGTCCATTCCTTAGGCCACCTACCGTTTATTTATGCCGTATGCTCATCATGTAATTCCTTGACGGCTGGGATGATCAATCTTTCAATCTCAATTTCCGGATCCCCTTCTGGTAGCGTTTTTGGGTCCAGAGGCTGGTCATCCCCAATCGTGACAATGGCCTGTTCCTCCTCCTTTTCCCCTATGTTTTCGCCTTCGCCTGTGGCTGTCGGATTCTTTCGACTATGTATCGGCAGCCGAATCCATCGGTCTGCTTTTCCTGGCGCCACAAATACAACCTCCCACTTGCGCGTTGATAGCAAGTTTCCAATGACCAAGTGGTGCTGGTATCGTTCTAGAGAGTACTTGGCCTTGTGCACAAGAATAGCAGGGTCTGTCTCTAGCTTGAACGACACAATCATGGCTTCAGGCGACCATCCGTCTACTAAATTCTTCAGGAACTTGGGCACGGGATCAAGATCGATAACGAGCGACTTGCTGCGCGGCACTTTGGGCGAAGAATCAAAGTTGTCAAAGGTTTCGGGCATATCCACCATGGCTGTTGCTGGGGTTGGAGTTGCACCGGCGGCTGTTGCTTTAGAAGCTCCTGCCGGCTTGCCGTCCTGGCCGACAGCGTCGGTCGATTGGATCTTGTGCTCGGCCATGCGGTTTGCGGGGACGAAAAAGTCCGATACTGCTGCCGCTAGGTAGAGCAATGCGCTTTTTCCCAGCGGACGAAGCAAGCGCGCAATGGCCCGAAGCTCAAAAACGTAGTCGGTAATAGTAACAAAGGGCAACATCAAAAGCAAGTTCTGTTTCTTTGCCGTGTTGTATTGGCGCAAGACCTTGAGCATCTTGGCCTGGTGCGCCTGTTTGGCCATGACGTGGTGGCCATGAACCCCGTCATCCATGTCCTCCATGAAATCAAGGAAACAGTCAGTTGCGTGCGAATAGTGGCGCGAAAACGGCTGTAGACTGAACTGGCGGTGGAGAAAGATGACGGCGTATCCAGCCTCGAGAAAGTACTCGGCCGAGGTCGCTCCACGCGTGCCAGCACTGAAGTTGTCGATGAAGCGCACCGTCTGTTTTTCCAGTGGCACTGTTGTGCCTCCGGAGGTCACCAAGACCACCCGGCGGCTAGCATTGGCGTGCTCGTGGATGAACGCTGCTGCTTGGGCTGTGATGGCATCCAAGTTCCGGGGGGGAGGGTTTTGGCTAAAGTACTGGTCCTCCTCCTGGGCCACAGCCTCGGAAGTGGTGGCGGACATAATTTTCCAAGCAGCGCGTTTGCGAGTGAGCTATGTGGGGTGTTTTAGTTTATTGTAGAGGAAGAGGTAACCACCGGATCGTCCGAAACAGACAGTACTGTACTGGGTTTAAATAGCGATTTGGCTCGATTATGACCGTGGAGTTGGACAGAGTTAAAGCCCGCAGGATTGACCAGCCGAGGGATTTGCCTCCTCCCCCTCTCAAAAAAGAGAAAAGAATATTATTGGAGTTCTTTTGAAGAGAGCTCCTTTTGATTGGGCGGCTAAATGGGCTTAGCGAGGCGAATGGCAACTCAAAGAGAGGAGAGAAAAAAAATACCAGGGAGGCGGAGGTGGGACTGAATGAATGAATATGAATGAATGAAAGATAAGGAAAGCAAAAGCTTGGCAAGAAGCTTGGGTGTTCTTTACAGACCGAGGGAGCCTTCTGCAGTGTTCGGAAGGGAAAGGAGTCAGTGTGCCTACTGGGTTGATTTAGAAGAAAGGAAGGAATCCGTATAGGCTACAATTCCATTTTATTCCCAGCAGCAGAACAGACATGAAGCTTGCAAATATCATGAAGTTTCTTGTTGTCTTAGGGCAAAAAGACCGGGGGCCACATCAGCTAGTTTAACATCAGTATATTTACCGTGTAGTCCACATCAGCTAAATCTATTCGTTTTTGGTTTTTTTGAAACGTTGCCCAAAAAAATCTACAGTGTGTCCAGCAGGTACTTAAAGGTGCTGTGAGTCCCTGTTGCAAGAAGAAGACGTTCTCCAATATATCCAAGCTCATATTATCGGAAGTTTGTAGCCAAGCTTTTTTTGACAACTTCCTTCACGTCAAGTCATCCGATTTTGTTTATTTCGACCGATCATCTTCTTTCAGCTACTATTTTGCTCTCTCTTCGTCGTCGTTCATCATTCCTGCTTGTTTTCCACTGTACCCCCTCGTCCATCTTGCTCCTCCCTCTCCTTTCTTGTCCCTTTTCGTCCTTTCTTTTTTTTTTTTCACATTTTCTCCAGCAGCTATGCGTGCCTTAATATCTTTCGTCTTGCTTTCGGCTATATCGCCCCCTTGTCTTGCTGCTACCGCCCAGCGCGACGAGCCCAAGATCTTGCAATGGCAAACACAACGCCGCTCCCCATTGGCACCATCTCGCCGCTTGAGGGGCCGGGCCACTAGTGGCTCGCTGGACGCGTCATGGGTCAATTCCGACTCCGCCTATTTTACCAACCTTACTATCGGAACGCCGGCTCAGTCGTTCAATGTACAAATTGATACCGGAAGCAGTGACCTGTGGGTTCCCGATGCAGCTTCCAGTGCATGCCAAGATGGCAACTGCCAATACGGGGCTTGTAAGTCGACTTTTCATTGGTCCCTTTTTTGCTACACTTTCAAGTTAGGAAGTTGCTGTGGCCAAGGTTTTAAATGGGAGCTCTCTTCCCCGCCTCTGGCCCCCTGAATAGCCAAGACTTCCTGCCTATTTCTTTGTCCCTTGCAGCTGGGTGTTAGTCTTGTTTTGGAACTCTTTGCTGACTAACTCTTATTTGGCTTTAGTTGATTCGTCAAGCTCCTCAACCTACGAAGAAACAGACGTACCGTTCAACATCACATATGGCGATAACACGTTTGCCTCAGGATTTTATTTCAATGACACTGTTACTATCTCTGGCCAAACCCTCCCTGGACTTGTTATGGGCCTGGGGAGTGATACTGACAATTTCTATGGTGTAATGGGTATTGGCTTTCCTAAGGATGAGGCTAGTTCTGCATTGTATCCTAATCTTCCAGCCACTCTTGTCAGTGATGACATCATCAAGAGTTCAGCCTATAGCATTTGGCTCGATGACCCCGACAACAACAAAGGCAGTTTGCTATTTGGCGGTGTTGACACCGCCAAGTACTCGGGTGATTTTAAACGGGTAGATATTGTTCCAGATCCGTCTCTGGGGTATGTCTATTTGCAAGTAAACCTTACACGGGTTGTTGCTTCAAGCTCGTCGGGCAACGACACGCTTACCTCGCCCGACTTCCCGCTCACCGTTATTCTAGACTCAGGATCGTCGCTCATCAATTTGCAATCAGACCTAGTGAAGGAAATTTGGACTGAGGTTGGAGCCATCAACGGCAGCCAAACAGCCACTCGAGTGAGCGGCGTTACACACATACCCTCTAGTTATCCCCTGCTCCCATGCAGCCGCGCAAAAAACAACGGATCATTTAACTTTAGATTTGGCGGTGCCGATGGTCCGGAGATTTCAGTTCCTATGAGCGAGTTGGTGTTGAGCCTGACACAAACGGGTACAGAAGCCAAATTTTCGTCTGGCGACTACAAAGGCCAGGACGCATGCTATCTTGGCATTATGGAGACTGGCGATATTAACATTTTGGGTGACACTTTTCTCCGCTCGGCCTTTGTGACCTACGATCTGTCCAATAGGCAGATTGCTTTGGCCCAAGCAGTTTGGGGCGCCTCGGATTCAAGTATCACAACTTTCACTAAGCTCAAAGAAACCATTCCAGGATCGAGCTTAGCAGCCTCTCAGGCTGAAACAGAGAGCATAAGCTCCAAAGAGCCCAGCTATTCTGCCAAGAGCGGGTTCCAGTCCTCTAGCTCTGGCTCTAGCTCTGGCTCTGGCTCATCAGGCACCAAGTCAAGTGCCTCTAGGAGCAGTTCGCTCGGCCTTTTTACTCTTGCTTTCATTTGTGCTTTTACCTTTATCCTTAGAATTTAAGATGGTAGCAGATTCCTCCTTTTATAGAGTTCATTATCCACTAAGCAGCTAATTTTTGTGCACGGGGCGGTGACTCGACAACATTCTGCATTCTCTCTCCCTTCTACATGGGGTTAAATATTTTGGCCGAAGGGATTTTTATGTGCAAGGCCGTTTATCTTTGTAGTCGCCTGAACGCATTTATTCATTGTACACCAACTTGGTCATGCCCTGGCATATATTTTTGCCGTTACCAATGCAGTTATTTGACCCGAGGGCATGCCAGACACTGACCGATCTTGACAAAGCCGGACAAACATAATGTCGGAAGAACATGGACGGTGTGAGCTAGGATCAGGCAACTCGCTCCGCGGGCCTTTAAACAGGACATTGACGGGCCAGTTCTAAGGCTAAGACCAACTAGTCTGCCGCCTAGTGTCAGGTGGGCAACAGTATCACAATCGAGCGACTATAAAAGGGCCAGAGACAGGAGCCGTGGTTCTAGTTAAGATAAATGAAGGTCAGGAAAGATCACAGAGAAAGTTTAATTACTAACAAGAGGGACTCTAGTCGGTGCCTTTCGTACTAGCATAAATGAGGCGGTAGCAAACAGTGGCAGTTAAGTGCGAGGAGACCGCCCATGTTGAAAGATTAAAAGGGCCGTCATTGACACCTATAGCTATGTACAAGCACAGTACAACAGCCTACGCCATAGAGATGTGCCCGTTGGAATTTCCGGGGCCTAAATAGAAAACAGGCAATGGCGAGTACGACTTTTGAGCTTTGAAAGTACATCTAGATGCTAGAAGTTGAGCTTCAATAGGCTGTCAAGGTTAAAGATAGGCCGGTTGTAATCCCACATATCGTAATACTCCCATGGGCATGGCTTGAGCTCGAGACGTGTGTGTCTAATATCTAACTCGCGGAAAACCCAACCTATTGAAAGTGCAGTGTTTAGAGCCCAGATGTTGAATATTCTTTGGCTTCTGGTGCAGGTCCTCGTACGTACTTAGCACATGAGACAACGTATAAAAAGTATGCAGGTAAAACATCTATTATTCTTTCCTCCACGCCTGTGTAAACTCAGCTACACCTTTCGCGCTAAAAGGACATTCAGCTTCGTTATATTTGTGTGTCTATGCTTCTTAATTCCCAGTATATGGCGTGATAAAGTATGATATCGAACAATCTTCAATGCCCTCTTCGATGGAAATATCACCAACGATTGAATTGGAAGTGAGCATTCCTGCGACAATTTTAAAACCAGAGCATTCGTAGAGAATGTACCGCACAATAAAATCGGGATTTTCTTCATCAAGGGTTATTTTTGCAACGACCTTTTCATCTTCCTTGACATCAGTGTGAAGCCAGCGATAGGCGGACAAAGCATTTTCAAGGCAAGTGTCCTTAGAAGCTTTTATAACAACCTTGCTCAGGCTATCGGGCTTCAAACCATATTTCTGACAGACGGCAGTCATTATAGCGGAGGTAGACAGCTGATCAGGGCGTTTTTCCTCAAGGTGGTTTAGAATTTTATCAACAGCCATGATCTTGTCTGCTTCGCTGACTTTGAATTCGTTCAGAGGCTCTTCGCCTTTAGAGTAATGACGAGAGGTGACAGTGCACAGTCCGTCGCCAAGGTTATTGAACGTGTATCCATGGTCCTCAAGCGTATCTTGAGCATTCACTCCAACGAGCAGAAAGGAAAGAGAAAGGAAGTCGAGGAGACGCATGATTGGCAATTGAGAATGGGAGTGGGGGATGGTAAAATCGACAGAGTCGGCTTGAGATAAATATTATTTCGTGGGGGGAGAGGGTATTTGACAAGCTCATCAAAGTGGATAGCCTTTATGTCCGCTCACTATGATGCATAGATGGAGAAGCTCAATCGAAGCATAGCAAATAAGTCGCTTGAGCTTTAACATGATATTACTGGGGCTTTGGCTATTATACGCTGTTCATGGCACGTTTATCAAGACCAACGGTCCGAATCGAGAAATTAACAGTGAAATTGTGCTTCTACATGACGCCCGACTCTATTTCTATAGAGCCAGTCCATCCCAAATATCCATTGGCGAAATTTTCAGGTGCCAGTATTTCCTATGGGCCATGTATATGGCAAAGTAAAAAATGAACTACACCTTGAAATTCTTGGGGCTTTTCCAGTATCAAGCTGTCTAACCTGCAGGGATACGTCAGATCTCATTGATCCCAACTGGGAAGTGCCTGGCTTTCTCATTCACTTGCCACTCCTCAGATTATCAACAGGTTCAGACTCTCTGCTTGTGATGGAACCACTCCGGCCATGCCCCTAGCTTCTCTAATAGCTGAAATTGCTTCCGCATCTACTACCTCCCCATGCGCGTCACATGCACTGTAGCTTTGCGCTGGAATACTTTCTAATGGCATACAGTCCAGCGCTACACTGTCCCACAACCCCTGTCCGTCAGGCTGAAGGGATCTAATAGCAACATAGCAGCTTTCTCTTGATACACGACAATACCATGTGTAAAAATAAGAGGCGAAGATGCCTAGTTATCATGGAGTCAAGTGCTCAGGTTAGCCCTCGGCTACTTGCAATTTAAGATAGTATGACAAAATTATATAGATTCAACCTGAACCTGAGAAATATGTACACAAAATGCCTTTTCGCATAAATCATTACAAATGTAGGACCAAGTTCTCTCTGCTACATTTCGTATTAAAGACCCTGCTGCGTTCCTCTGTTGATCCAAGCCCTTGACGCATGGGCATTTGATAAAAGTGGAGGCAGCTACTACGTGGGCATCACGTTTTTTCTACAAGGGCATCAGGCTTATGTGGGCATCAAATTTACACACTCTGATTGGCTAGAAATGAGTCTGTTAGTGCATTCCATGCTCTGGAATTCTGCCCATGTACCTCTCTCCCCTGGCCAATTCTATGGCTGATTCTTACACAAAGAAATGTAAAAAGGAAGGGATAGTTACTCATTGTGTTGAAGACTGCACTCATTACCCTGATATATGATTTCTTTATCCTATGTTATTACTCTCAAGTACTATGATGCAGCTGCCCCTATTCAGGAAAACAACCTCATGACAGCCAGTAGAGTAAGGCAGAGAATGGCTGTATAGAGGCTGAGGTCACTGGGAGCTAGGAGATAATCCTCTCAGAATAGGAAGAAGGGGTGTAGCTGACATCTAGAGAAGGATATATAAAGATACTCAAGAATAACAAGCCTTACATCTAATGGACAGAGATAGAGATTCCATTGTATTTAGAGAATGAGAATCAAGTAGTCATATTTGAACATAAAGGCAGCTCAAATAAATAGTATAGAGACAAAGGCTGTGAAATGGCCCTTCCAGAGGAAGAAATTCACAGCAAATGTGTACAGAATCCTTGAGATTTGGCCCACTGTTAGTGCACATTCTTCACTGCCTTTGTGGGGCTTGTACCTGTAAGCTAGAGCCAATCAGCATGTGTAAAATGTGATGCCCACATAAGCCTGATGCCCTTGTAGAAAAAACGTGATGCCCACGTAGTAGCTGCCAAAGTGGACAATAAAAGTCCTCATGTATTATTAATTATCAAGTCATCATGGGGGCCTCATAGGTGCACACTGCGGGGCCCAATTGGGCCACGGGTACCCGTGGTTTTAAAAGTCACACGGGACCCGTGGGACTTGCGCAAACTTCCACTTTCGGCACCATTAATCGCCAACACGACGCGTAAAATCGCAGCAATAACGCCCTTTAACCATGGAGAAGTAGGTAACGCAATAATGGAACAAGCCTGGATTGAAGTCGTACCTTTGTTCCCTGACGATTATCTCCCACCTGCTTATACACTAGATCATTGTCATGCCTTTGTCATGAGGAGATCTACTAGGAAGAAAATCCGGCCGATTGACAGTTACATACACCTGTGATAGAGCATGTAAGCCTCCTGATGCTTTGAAGAACTGGCCATGGAAGATTACTACTCGAGGAGGTACCCACTGCCTGTTCTCAATAATATCAAAACGGTCTCTCGATAAGGATATCGAAGAACAGCAGTAGATAAACTTTTGCATTATCGCCAACTCGCAATAGAATATATTACTATTTAATAGTACAACTTAGATGTCTAATTGATCACAGTACTGTACTTGATTATTGTGATGTGTGAGCTGTGCCTAAAGTGAAAGATTACACAAGTCCCACGGGTCCCGTGTGACTTTTAAAACCACGGGTACCCGTGGCCCAATTGGGCCCCGCACACTGCTGTACGCTTACATAAGCCTTAAATGCTTACATAATCTCCAAAAAGGCAGCTACTACGTGGGCATCAGGTTTTTTCTACATGGGCATCGGGCTTATGTGGGCATCAAATTTACACATTCTGATTGGCTAGAAATGTGTCTGTTA
>LJOA01000454.1:2525-12996 GCA_001513815.1 Ceratocystis eucalypticola
CAGTTCGAAGACAACTCCAGAGCCAGCGACATATTTCGGGTCAGATGATACACCAAAATCTAGCCGCCACATTCGTGACCTTGGGCTTAATAGAACACCAAAGACGCGGAGACAGTACAACGTGATAGCCAAAGGGTTTGAAGCGCAGCAGCAGATGTTGACGGCGTATGCCATGAGTGTCACGGTTTAGTGTACAGTTGTTCGTGTAGACAGGTTCGGAGATAATCAAAGATTCAACATTGAGGAGGAAAGGAAACAACTATCTAAGCTACTCAAATGGTTGAGGGGTTTTTATCATACTATAGTAAGGGGGGCTGGGTTGTGTGACATGTATTGTGGGATATGTCTTGTGGGATGTCTCATGGGGTTTGTCACCTGTCACCTCATAGGCTCAGCCCTAACAATGAGGATTGCTGGTCTAGAGGAGCAACTGGCCTGTCTGAAAAGAGGGAAGAAGAGGAAGGCATTACCTAATCCCGATAAGCGTTTCATGACCCTAAGTGAAGCTCTAGTGGCTGAAGAACGCCTTTTCAAAAAAGAAAGCGAAAAGAAGCTTGTTGTGGTGAATGACAGCTCATCAAAGGAGTCTGGGCCAGAATCAGAGGCTGCTTCAGTTGTTGAAGTTAGCGAGGAAAGCATACCACCTCAGTGAGCCACTAGGTCTGCGACACAAGCCAAAAGACCTAAGGTTCAATAGATATATCAATGGCAAACTCGAATGATGTTAAAATTTACAAACAACTTTTGTTTTGGCTTGATTCTGTGTAAATGAAATAGCTGAGTTTTTGCAGTAACCTAAGTCACGGTTACCAAGATTGCTGACCGTGATCCAGTTCGCTCTTATGTTAGGGTTAGCATCAGACATCAAGGGTATTCATCCAAGGCCCAAGCGCTCGACCCAGAACATGGTAGTAATGGATATATAAACCGGCCGAGATCCGTCCCTCAGACTAGACTTAGATAGGCACAGAACATATCAATAATCACTCATTCTCTTTCTTTCTCTTCTTCACAGGACATTCAGTACGTCCTCCTAATATCTGCTGTTAAGTTTTGGTCGTGGAATTCTTTTTTTGCTTGACGAAAGGGTGGGGTTGTCGAAAGGGTGGTGGTGCATGGTAGCTTGCTGTGTCATGAGGGAATAGATGAAGCCTTGATAGGATATCCTGATGCCAACTACGTGAACTGCAAAGACAGGATGTCGATATCCAGCATGGTATTTATACTAGCTAGTGGCCCAAAAGGAATAGATAGCTCAATAGCAAAGAGGCATAGCTACTTCAACAACCAAGGTCAAGTTTGTTGGATTCACTTTTTGCACTAAGGAAGGAATCTAGATACACAGGATGATACAGTGGTGCCTCAAAAGGCTCCAAGTCAATGAAAAAAAAGAGTCAAATTGTGCAAACCATTAGAATACGAGAAAACACCCCGATACATGGTGATAGTCAAGCTGCAGTAAAGATTGCAAACAACCTAGAATCCAGCGACTAGACTAAACATAATTGGCATTAAGTATCATGAGGCCAAGGACTGAATACAACAAGGGAAAGTGAAACTTGGATACATCACAACAGAAAATAAGCTGGCAGACAGAATTACCAAGCTACTAACCCTTGCCAAATTCAACAAGTCAAGGCCACAGATGAACATATGCCTACCTAGTGTTGACCTGACTAGAAGCAGATTCTCAATAACAGTGCCCTGGAATCAGCAATATTCAGGTTAACACTAGGTATACCCTGGCATCTAATACTTTGGCATAGTTGTGCTGAATGATAGAACTTAACTCATTGATAAACCAATAGCAAATTGACACACTGCATAACACACTAGGTACTAAACTGGAGATTGCTGTGACAGTTCTGCTTGTATTCAGAATAGCTATGGATGAACACCCATCATATCTGAATGGCACAGAGTGTATTGCTGGGACTGGAACTTGGACTTCTACCAATACACAAATCTTGGTACACATATTATGTCAGAGATCCTCCCATACGGGATCGCCGCGCCCTCTTCCTTCACAGCCAAGTACTATCACTACTACGATTCTAAGGGGCTCTCATGGTGGAGTATCGACAAATTTGCAAGTTTGCAGCTACAGTTTCTGGCTGGGCTGCATGCAGCA
Source organism: Ceratocystis eucalypticola (assembly GCA_001513815.1). Classification (NCBI taxonomy): domain Eukaryota; kingdom Fungi; phylum Ascomycota; class Sordariomycetes; order Microascales; family Ceratocystidaceae; genus Ceratocystis; species Ceratocystis eucalypticola. Next base: position 4,657 of record LJOA01000454.1, read on the forward strand.
TGTGTCTAGTGTTCGCCACTTAACAAACCGATTTAGTTATGGTTATCTAGGGGAGGCAAACACTGATGTTAGTTGGCTAGTCAGTCAAGGGCAGTCAAGGTGGCTGGAATTAATTCTTTTTATGAAAAACAATGACACTTGAGAGGACTAGTAGCATCACACACAGTTACTTGTCAGGGGGGTCATTACCATTAGACCAGCAACTACTTGATGTCGGATTCTGAAAGAAGAAAAAGGGAAAAAGGGAAAGGGAAATCACGCATTCCCTCAAATAGTAATTGTAGACCTTCTCATTCTATTCACTTCTTCTTTCAGGCCAGCTATGACAGGCATAGTTGTCATATGTGGCACATAGTGCGAATCGTTAAGCTCCATGTTCCTATATGTGCTTAGACCAATCTACGTGATCACTATTCTAGGTTTTCATTGGCACTGTATACAAAGTCAGGAAGAGTCAGTGTAGTTTTCCGACACCCGGTATGTAATTTTACTCGAGTGAAGGGAGGCTTGAATACGAATGCATTACATAAATGTAAATAGTAAACTGGGCTATCTTGCTAGAACTAACATGGGCCGAGACTTGCAGAAGGAATGGCTTCATCAGTGCTGTTGCTACTCAGTTACATCTATTTTGGCAAATACGAATGAATTTCAGGTAGTTAATTATAACGTCAATACATCACAGTGCATGTGCCCAATTGTAGACCTCAATGTAGTGGAAACAAGTGTTTCTATAGAATTTCAGACTATGCTTTGCTAGGAACTTGCTCTGTATACTGTTATATTGCTACCCAAGCAAACCATGCTACTTAATCCGACCGGCTGTAAAATATAAAGCTCTGCTGTGCTATGGGATCTCCTACTGCTTAGATAAGTGTCTCGCTATCAAGTATTCGACTTCACAGCTGATGGCATGAGCGAGACTAATAATAAAAGGCATAGGGACTGAGCCTGCACTTTCTCATGTTCACAAAGATAGGCCTATATAGATTGGTCCTTTCTTGGATGGATCATTTATGGAAAGGAATAGTTAATAAGCTAAAGTTGCTGGAGTCAGAGAATAACGTTTTTTCCTGAAGGGCCGGAGGATGACGAAGAGTTGATCAAACGCACTGTCCAGAGTGCATTGATCATGGCAGAACACAGGATATTTGGTTTCCTGTATTTCTAATAGCTTCGACTCTTCCTTGTTTATCAAGGAGGCAGCATGTGGACTTTAGGCTGATAGGTGGGAACTATCCCAGCCATAGAGGAAGTGTAAAGTCAGACACACTAAAGTCCTCTTTGTCATTTGCTTTATAGCCATATAACATCGCAGTAGCCAACTATTGTCACCGCTGCTTATTAGGGCCTCAAGCACACCCTCTTAAGGATGGCGCTTTTTTACTCCCATAGTATCTCTTGTCTTATTCTTTAGCCCTTTGCAACTTTGTGTCAGCAACATTCTTTTCATTTAGCCCAAGTCCCTCCTATTGCCAATCTTGCTTGATTCACTGTCCGGCTTCTATTTTCGAGGCTTTGTCTTTATTCAAGTTGCTGCTCCTACTGTGAAGGGTTGAATCCTAGAACATCTAGTCCTAATATCTATGTGTTCCTACAGTAGACCACTTCAATCGACTTCATCATGACATTAGGCAATCACCAGCATCATGTAAGCAACCAAGAGCTTGATGCGACTTCTTGCTAAGTCATGTCTCGTGTTCACAAGTAGCATGTGTAGGAAAATCGAGAAGTATCATACTCAGGGGCTCCTCACTTTGGCCATCTTGTTTTGTCAGCATCATAGACGAGCACAGCTCATCTTTCCCCCATTAGACCCAGGAGGTAATCCTGTGATGGACCTCAGCCCATTGAATTGTTCTATATTCCCTTTTCTTTTACAGGGTATTGGTGTAGCTAGCGGGGCCCAAGTCTGGCATACTCCACACAATACCCTCAAATGTGAATTCATTTAGCTTTTGGTAACCTAATGGGGCAATTAGTATCAGTTAGTTGGCCTGATTCTTTCCATTCCAGCGGTGGTTGGGATGTCTAAGGTCCATTCTTCTTGTAATAGTATTACACACAGTATCTCGAACAGACATTCCGCATCATGTAGCACGTTGTACTTGCTAGGTTACGTGCCTCCCAAACATGCAACTGATAGTTATCTTTCTACACTCCTGTTTAATGTGCTATGCTGCCCCTCGGCCGTGGCCTGGGAGAGGCCTAGAGTTTCTTCCCCTGGTGACCTCCTTCAGGACCACCTCTTCCAGCCTGTCATACTCTTCTATTCCTCTCCCAGTCTTTCTATCCCCCCTAACCCCCCCCCCCCCCCNNCCCCCCCCCCCCCAAGGGGCCATCTGTACGTGCAGTACAAGTACAAATAAAGAATAACATTAAGCTTCATGTTTCCCTGTGTGATCATACACCTATGCTGAATTCTTTCATTTGCATAACAAAGAGTGGCAAGGAACAGGGCTGGCTCGTTTTGATGAAAAATAGTTTCTTGATATAAAGTAAGACGGAATGGAATAATTAGCCGCTGTGTTCCGTGTGCTCCTTGCAGCTTTTATTCAAGGTCCCCCTTGATTACTAAAAAGTCGGGTCCACAGAGCTGGGCTAACTGAATCCCACTTGAGCAGCTCGTAAACCACAATATAGAATCATAATAGGCAGCCATTTTCACTGCTTCTGTCCAATAAAATAACATTCATATAGATGCAGTGGTAAATTGATTAAGCGCTGTAGGAACAGCTTCCATGTCCATGGGTATGCTCAACTTCTGGAAGCTTTGAACTCTAAATAAAGACAAAGTCAATTTCACCTTGACATGGCCATGTGCCTTGACACAATGGTAGATGTTGCTATTCTCCATGTCCATTATACTGCTGTTTTGAGAGACAGAAAACCTGATTCCCTTTTTGTAGATGGCTCCTTATTCTTTTCTTCGGTTGGAACCTAGAGGAAATGCAGATAATTGAGTTACCTAAGAAGCGATTTACAATAGTATATAACGACTGCTACTCCCCGCTCAGAATTGGCCTTTGTCTCTTCATCTTCACACTCACATCCACTTTGTTCATTCTGTCTAGCTTGACATTCTAGTCATCTTCTTTCCATCTTCCACTGACTCTACTTCCATCTCGCACTCGCCATCTTTGTCGTGAGCCGCTCACTCCGTTCTTTTGAACTCATTTTCGCTCTTTCAATATTCACCACTAAAAGACTACAAACATGCAGTTCTGGACAGCAAGCATACTTCTCGCTTTCGCAGCGAATGCCGTCATGGCAGCCCCGTCGCTCGTAGACGTGGACGATATGGGCATGGACATGGACGAGAATCCTGGCTACTATGACTGCAACTGGTTTTTTGACACTGGTGTGTGCCGTTGTCGCAACGGGAGAGGCAAATATGTCATAGTTGACAAGGAATATTGCGCCAGTAAGAGTGATTAATCATCAAAGAGCTAGAGTCCAAGAACAGCCGTGATGCTTCCTAATTGGAGCTCTCTGATGATTGAGACAGCTGGACAGCTGCTATCAGCTTGACATTTGTTGTTTTAGACCAATATCTTGCATCAGGGGAATGCTGCGTTTCAGCTAATTCCTCCTCCAGCCTAAACATAACCCCATCTACCTGGCAGTACCTCTAGCTTGTTCTAACTTGGATTATTCCTGATATCGCATGAAAATTAAAGCCATTTAGTTAGTTACTTCAAAAATAATCCATATAAAAAGGAGTAACTATTACATGTATCAAGTGCTTGTCACTAAATGTCTAGTCTATTCAGAAAAAACTAGCCCAAGTGCATGATAAGCATGTGTCAGAACATGACTGTAAGCCCAAGTATGTATATCCCATAGTTGAAGCACTCAGTGCTTGACAAACAAGAGAGAGAATAATCAATGCAGGCAATTCTGCAAGAGTGTACATAGTTTACAGGTATGTGATGGACTTTGTTCTCCTGAGTTTAGCTCTTTATTTCATCTATTGATCCTTCAACCATTAAATATGCCAATCCCAAATACTAAGGCGAAAACACTTCTTACTCTTCAAGCTCTTCAAATAACGCATAACTAAGCCTCCGAAGCGTTGCAACCCTCGATAAAATCTATGAGAATAGGCTATGTCCTGGCAGCAAGGTATTTAATCGCGTTGACTATCTGACCTTGAGGAATAGATCATTATCTAGTTCATTCTCCACCTAGATTTGGAAGGATTTATCCCCATCCGCATGGTGCATAAGAAATGCCTGATCAATTGGTTGCCCTGTGACGCGCTACCAGTTGCCATGTGTTGGGCTTCAAACTTTGTTGGCCAACAACCAGGCCTCACTCAAGACACGTTTCTTTCACAAACATGACTACTAGAGAGCAAAGTGCAAAGATACAATCATCTGTAACTGGTTTATGCTTGTGAAGAACACAGTTGCGAAGTATGGCATACGGTTAGATGACTTCTATAATGTCAGCAAGACTGGCTTTATGATAGGCATAATTCAGGACAGAATGGCTGCCATGAGTATAGAAAGGTGTGGAAAGCCAATGTCAGTCCAGCCTGGAAACTATGAATGGATTATTGTCATTCAAGCGATGAATGGAGATGGCTGAGCGATCCTGCCATTCATCATTGGTGTAGGCATGGGTCAAAGACCTTGAATAGGCGAGTGGGATGCTAAGCCAGCACCAGAGAACTATAAGAACCCGACTGCAGACAAGAGGGGTAATAACAGTAGAGAAAGGAAATCAAATAACTGATCAGAGAGATGTGGATGCGCAGGTAGCGGCCGAGTCATCGAGAAGAGGTGATCGGGTAAGCCGGCGTGGCCAGGGATTCAGCATTGCAGTGTCTGCGGCAAGCCTGGTCATAGTGCCAGAGCATGTCAGGTAGTAATTGAGACGATTGGGGAAGAGTGTGCTGAATAATTTAGGTTGATTTAATAATTTGATGTAACGTCAATGATAAGCGAATGCACCAACAATCCAAACACACCAAAAACCTTCCGAACTCTCATCTACATATCTAATCGACTATTTGTCCACCAAAAACCTTCCGAACTATCATCTTCACATCTAATCGGCTATTTGTCCAAAAATCTTCCGAACTCTCATCTTCACATCTAATCAACTATTTGTCCACCAAAAAACATGGCACAACCAAAAAATGAGGCTATTATTGTTCTCGCTCTTCAGGCCCTTCAAACTAATCCGGAATTAGGTCTCCGACCTGCCGCAAGATTATACCAGGTGGATTATCATGCCCTTCGTCGCCGACAGAATGGAATTCAATGTCGACGCAATACCATTCCCAACTCACGTAGACTATCCGATCTAGAAGAGCGGGTCATTGTCAAGTTCATTCTTGACTTGTATTCACGAGGGCTTCCCCTACAACTATGTAGTGTTGAGGAAATAGCCAACTGACTGTTCGCCAACCGCGACGCGTCATGCGTTGGCAAGCGCTGGGCTTCCAACTTTGTCAAGCGACAGCCACACCTTAAGGCACATTTTAATCGTAGATACGACTACAAGAGGGCCAAATGCGAAGATCTAGCTATTATTCGCAGTTGATTCACGCTTGTGGAGAACAAAATTGCAAAATACAGTATCAGCCTCACTGATGTCTACAACTTTGATGAGACTGGCTTTATGATAGGTGTCATTGCAAGTGGGATTGTCGTCACAGGTGCAGAAAGGCGTGGAAAGGCTAAATCATTGCAGCCTGGAAACCAGGAATGGGTCACGGTTATTCAGGCGATTAATGCTGAAGGCTGGGCAGTCGCACCATTCATCGTGGTTGTGGGCCAATATCACCTCTCCAGCTGGTACTGAGAAAGTAACCTGCCAGGGGATTGGGCTGTTGCCACAACTCATAATGGGTGTACTGACAATAATACATGTCTCAAGTGGCTCAAGCACTTCAATCACCATACAAGAGCCTGATCAGACAGTCACTATTGGCTTCTTGTCATTGATGGGCATCAAAGCCACCACTCAGTCGATTTTGAGAAATATTGTGAAGACAACCACATCATCACACTTTGTATACTAGCTCATTCCTCTCACCTACTTCAGCCTCTTGATGCCAGGTGCTTTGGGCCACTCAAGAAGGCCTATGGTTGAGAAATTGAGCATCTAATCAGGTGCTCAATAACCCACCTTGTATCCAGCCCGTGACAGAATACATCCTGAGTGAATCACGATATGTATTGGTGAACCATCCCCAAAGGTGATGACAGGATCTTCATTCCAGCAGTACTAACCATCTATCTTGAGTCTCAGGCTCTATTACTACCAAAGCACAGGACTAGGAAATCACTCACATAGGTATAGATTACTGCTACGTCTTTGACACTTGCAAGCCCAACTACCATAGCAGGAACAATCCTTATTAGTTATATAGGCAATTGGTACAAATAACGTCTATGATAAGTGAGCGCCCAAAACAAGCGAGTACCCAACTTTTTACCACCTACATTATAGATTCTTTTATAAAAAAGCAACAAAGCATCTTATTGATTAAAACCAATTGCTATTCTCTTCTCTAGATATCTCAGAAGCAATGTGAAATGTTTTTGAGTTAAGACTAGCCTTATCACATATTCCACACTGCCTTTCCCTTGCCAGCTCTGACCTCCTCCGACCACCACTTTGCAATAGTTTGGCCATAATCTGTATATTAATGTCTTTCTGATCAGCTTCATTCCTTCCCTCACCCACAGTCACCTTACCTGCATCCTATAATCAGGTCCTTCTTGCCCTACACCACTTACCAAGAGTCAAATTTGTCTGTCAAAGCATCCGGTTCTCAGACTTCAATGGGGCATTCTGATGCATTATTGCCTCTATTCCCTTTGAAAGTGACTTAAGTGACTCAAGAATTGACAGGAGAGCTACTCTAATGCTATCTCACTCGTCTTTCTAGATATTCAGATTACGCAGCTATGGACTCCAGCACTGACTATGGGGGAGGTGTTAGGGCTGCGCCTGTATGTGTTAGAGCGATGCCCATTCGTCCGTGCGAAACCCCACCACACAGAGTTAACCTCTAAAGAGGCCCCCTCCTGCCAGTACAGTCTAGCTAGTTATTCCCTTTCCTACTTAATGCATTCTCTTTGACTCTCTGAGCTGGCTACAATGAAGATATTATATCCAACCTGTGATAGGAGGCTGGTCTCCTGGACCCTTGGGTCTCATAGACCACAAATACAGTGCTTGAGACCAGCCCACAACCTGAATACCTCGAAGAAGAAATAAGACATCATCAGGGTAGCTCTCCCTCAAAAATTCTTGGGGGGCTTAAGTCGTTTTCAAATGGAATAAAGGCAATACTGCATCATAATGCCTTGTTGAAGTCTGAGAACCAGATACTTCAACCGGCAAATGTAACTCTTTGTAAGTGGTGTAGAGCAAAAAGGGCCAGGCTATAGGATAGAGGTAAGGTGACTATGGGTGAAGAAAGGAATGAAACTGATCAGAAAGACATTAATATGCAGGTGATGGCTGTACTATTGAGAAGTGGTGGTCAGAGGAGGTTGGAGCTGGCAAGGGAAAGGCAGTGTGGAATATGTGATAAGGCTAGTTTGAACTCAAGAACATGTCACATTGCTTCTGAAATATCTAGAGAAGAGAATGCCAATCAGTTCTAATTAAGATGCTTTATTGCTTTTTATAAAAGAATCTATAATGTAGGTGGCAAAAAATTGGGCACTCGCTTGTTTTGGGCGCTCACTTATCATAGACGTTAATGCGCTTGTTGATGTGCCAAATAGTGTGGTTACACAATTAGAGGTGTTTTTATACTCAATATTACACAATGTCAAGGTAAGGCTATCAAATCCATGGGAGTGGAGAAGGAAGCAATGATCTGGGGATACAGTGATACGACTATACGAAAATACGAACATCCGAAAGATTTTGTTAAACGAAAAACGTAAAGGATCATTATAGATAACGTACATGTAACCCGAGCGCCGCAGTCAACCGAGCGCCACGCTTTTCTTAACCTCTCTTATAAAAGCCGCGATAAAAACACCACAACCCATTTAACGTTAACGTATATGATAAGCGAGCGACGCAGATAAGTGAGCGACGCACTTTTATCAATCATCTGAATTAAATTCGCAATAGAAACACCACAATCTATCTAATCAATTAAAATTAATCACTATANNACTATACTATTCTCTATTGACCTCAGTTGTCTCCTGACAGGTCCTTACATTATGTCCGGTCTTTCTGCAAATACTTCACTGCCGAACCTTTGCTCCTTGTGACCTTCCGCGACTACCTCTTGAGGATTCAGCTGCTACCTGTGCATCAATATCTATCTGATCAATTGATTGTAATGCTTCCCCT
>LJOA01000456.1:0-12359 GCA_001513815.1 Ceratocystis eucalypticola
TCCTTCTGGTTGTTGTTAGGGTCATGTACTTCCCTACCCCTTTTCTGTTTAGAATCTAGATAGGAAGAATAACAACGCATCATTGAATTTACAGAATCCTATTAGATAATATATCAAAGAGACTTACATGATCTGGATCGAGAATCGGAACATGAAATCTGGTGTAGCAAAACAATCAATAGGTACAGTTTGATGAAGGGGGAAATTTTTGCCTCGACATTATGGGGGGATGATGGGAGTTCACGATTTTGGTCGAAAGCTGGTGACCCTAACCAGTGGATCTAAATCGCATGAGTATGATACGGCCGGAGGGAGTGCTGAACGCAAGTGCGTGGCGTGCTATGACTGACTCAACGGGACGATACGAAAGTGGTAGCCAAAGGACCCTTTTTTGTTCCCTCAGAACCCAAAGACCATCTCTACTAATGCAGTAGTTGTCAGATTGGGAGGGAGGAGAAAAGGTATGGTCAAAAAATGATGGAGACGCCGGTCGGTGAGCGCTAGTTGAGAACATGGCCGATGTCACTTGTCCATGGTGGGCCTGGAGAATCTGTAGACACGCGCCAGAAATCGCATCCCAGATCTTGACCGTCCTGTCTTTAGACCCTGATGCTAGGCGCTGTCCGTCATTTAAGAATACGACTGATGTCACTTCGAGACCGTGGCCCTCGATAGTCTGTAGACACGCGCCAGAAATCGCATCCCAGATCTTGGCCGTCCAGTCACCAGACCCTGATGCTAGGCGCTGTCCATCGATTGAGAATACGACTGATGTCACCTCTCCAGTATGGCCCTCGAGGGTCTGTAGACACGCGCCAGAAGTGGCATCCCAGATCTTGACCGTCCTGTCATCAGACCCTGATGCCAGGAGCTGTCCATTGTTTGAAAGTACGACTGATTTCACATGGGAACGATGACCTATAAAAGTGCGTAGGCACACACCAGAAATCACGTCCCAGATCTTGACCGTCCCGTCATCAGACGCTGATGCCAGGAGCCGTCCCTTGTTTGAAAATAGGACTGATGTCACTTGTCGATGGTGGCCCTCGGGAGTCTGTGGATACGCGCCAGAAGGCGCATCGCAGATCATGACCGTGATGTCATCAGACCCTGATGCTATGAGCTGTCCATCGTGTGAGAGTACCAGTGATGTCGCACATGAGTTATAGCCCTCAAGGGTCCGCAAACACACACCAGAAGTCACATCCCAGATCTTGGCTGTCCTGTCATTAGACCCTGACGCTAGGCGCTGTCCGTCATTTAAGAATACGAGTGATGTCACTTCTTGACCGTGGCCCTCGAGAGTCTGTAGACACGCGCCAGAAGTTGCATCCCAAATCTTGACCGTCCTGTCATCAGACCCTGATGCCAGGCGCTGTTCATCGATTGAGAATACGACTGATGTCACTTCTCGATGGTGACCCTCGAGAGTCCGTAGACAAGCGCCAGAAGTGGCATCCCAAATCTTGACCGTCCTGTCATCAGACCCTGATGCCAGGAGCTGTCCCTTGTTGGAAAGTACGACTGATGTCACGTAGGAATGATGGCCCATAAAGGTCTGTAGGCACACACCAGAAGTCACATCCCAGATCTTGACCGTCCTGTCATCAGACCCTGATGCCAGGCGCTGTCCATCGTATGAGAATACGACTGATGTCACCTCTCCATTATGGCCCTCGAGGGTCTGTAGACAGGCGCCAGAAGTGGCATCCCAGATCTTGACCGTCCTGTCATCAGACCCTGATGCCAGGCACTGTCCATTGAGTGAGAATACGACTGTTGTCACTTCTCGATGGTGGCCCTCGAGAGTCTGTAGACAAGCGCCAGAAACGGCATCCCAAATCTTGACCGTCCTGTCATCGGACCCTGATGCCAGGCGCTGTCCATCGATTGAGAATACGATTGATGTCACTTCTCGATGGTGGCCCTCGAGAGTCCGTAGAAAAGCGCCAGATGTCACATCCCAGATCTTGACCGTACTGTCATCAGACCCTGATGCCAGGCGGTGTCCATCGTTTGAAAATGGGACCGATGTCACTTCTCGACGGCGGCCATCGAGAGTCTGTAGACACGCGCCAGAAGTCGCATCCCAGATCTTGGCTCTTTTGTCGTCAAATGCTGATGCCAGGGGCTGACTATTGTTTGAGAAGACCAGTGATGTCGCCAAAGAGGTATGGCCCTCAAGGGTCCGCAAACACACACCAGATGTCACGTCCCAGATCTTGATCGTGTTATCATACGACCCTGATGCCAGGAGCTGTCCGTCATTTGAAAATACGAGTGATTCCACTTCTCGATGGTGGCCCTCGAGAGTCTGTAGACACACGCCAGAAGTCGCATCCCAGATCTTGACCGTACTGTCAAAAGATCCTGATGCTAGGCGCTGTCCATCGTTTGAGAATACGACTGATGCTACTGCTCGACGGTGGCCCTCGAGAGTCCGCAGACACGCGCCAGAAGTGGCATCCCAGATCTTGACCGTGGTGTCCGCAGACCCCGATGCTAGACGCTCTCCATTATTTGAAAAAATCAGTGCCGTGATCATAAGCTCATGGCTATCAAGGGTCTGCAAACAAACACCAGAAGTCACGTCCCAGATCTTGATCGTGTTGTCCCCAGACCCTGATGCCAAGCGCTGCCCATCATTTGAGAAGATCACTGATTTCACTTCTCGATGGTGGCCCTCAAGAGTTTGCAGGCATGCATCCCAATTCGCTTCGACCTTTGGCTTTACCTCGATCCAGTCTGGCTCTTCATGACTAAACATTTGTCTTATCAAGCTGTTTGTAGGGCTGAATATCAGAGCGGAGAAATACACCTGCAGTGGAGCAATCTCAATAAATGCTGCGTGAAGCAAGAAAAATCGATGAGCGTCGTTTACGAGGTCTCGCAGATTTTGAGGTGCTTTCTCCTTGTTACAAAATGTCAGATGTTGTTCTATCGAAGACCCCATGATTTGTATAAAGTAACTTACTGAGTATAGCTTTAGCTTTTCCATTGCTCTTCCCGCAATACAAATGCCTCTTGAGAGACTAAACGCCTCCAGCCACTGAAGGTACTTCTCACGTAAAAAGGCCAAGATCTCGCCGTTTTTGCTGACCATCCCATCTGCTGATGAATCGATAAGATGGTCAACCCAGAAGAAGCAAGGATATCCGATAGCCGCTAGTGGATCAGGCTGAGGGCGTGAGACTTCCTCAATGAGGCATCCAGGTGCTGTTAAGTTGTACATGTCACGCCGTAGCTTTCTGTGAAGAACAACAAGGGATCGTGAAAAGATAGTCTGGTGTTGGTGTTGAATTCCGAAAGGCACAATCTTGCCTAAAGCCTTTTCTTGCAAATAGTCCTTTGCTGACTGATGGACGAACGAAACGACATTATTACGAATAGTCAAGAAGGACCCACATAGGGCGATGAGATCTTCCACATCCTGCTTTTCCTCGTTTTCAAGCGACTCAACAAGGACACATAGTTCTTCCAAAGTCAGAGGCCGGTATGCAACGAGGACTTGAGCCATAATATGCTTGCAGATATCTGCATCATCAGAATCGAGCATCTGTTGCACCATCCTCTCATATAGTGCCTCAAGCCCATGAGGAAACGAGGTCAGTTTGTTTCGGGTTCGCTGTTTTCGACAATTGGAAAGCTCTTGACAAACCATAGACACCCACAGGAAAGTTCCATTGGCATTCAAGCGTAGGTGCTCCATGACAGCAAGCTCCATCTCCCTATTGTATCTCTTTTGCTGTGCAAGCTCATCCACCTTGAAATCGATGAAGGAGTTTACCGCTTCAGAAACAGAATCCTGGTTTATTTCCAAGTGTATCATGATCTTTTGCTCCGCGTTGTCCAGGATGTCTTTGACATCTGGCGAGTTGCGGCTCGACACAATCCATTTGGCGGGCGAAGGCTTGGCGATGAATTCGAGGAGGTCTTTCTGGCCCGTACTGCACTCATCCAAGGCATCAACAACCAGGATGGCATTTTTCAGGCTCGGGTCATTCAACATAGAGGTGAGTATGTGACATAGCTCCTGCGAAGCACCTTGACTTTCGAACAGATTTTGATTGTAGTCGTACTTTTTCCGGACATGCTTGATGAGATGTGGATTTTGGCGTGCTAGATGATATATCAGACCTCGCAGCACAGAGCTAGCTGTGTTGACTTGGTCATTGGTGGCTTGGCAAAAGAAGTAGGATAGAGACGTCGGATAGGTTCGCTCTAACTCATTGATCATGCCACAGAGGAGCATTGTCTTGCCCTTGCCAGGGTCTCCCTTGATCCAGAGGATTGGGGATTCGTCTTCATCGAGGAACTGCTGGAAATTCTCGTGGCTGAGAATCCATCGATACGAGTCTTTCAGCAAACCACCCTTTCTGTCTTCAATATCTTTCTTGTCTGTGAAGGGATCGGTAATGTAAAGATCAGAAAGGCATTTCTCGTCGTTTTGATCGTGGTGGGCTTTGAGCTGAGAAACATCACTCCTAGTGAAGGTCGCGACAAACTGCTCAACAGATCGGGTTTTCCCTTTGAGGCAGTTGACAGTGTGCGCTGTGATATCGCCAAAAGTCTGGCGTTCCAAGACTTTGCTGTCTCTTAAATCAAATTCGACATTGAATCTATGGTAGACTCCAGGGGTTTTATACTTTTCCTTGAGTCGCAAGTCGGTCTGTTCAGAGCTAGTGGCCATCCTCCTGAGTGCTTTAAGCACAGGACATCTCGAATCGCTAATTTCAACAACATGGCTGAGGCCTGCTCCAATACTAAGAATCATGATGGGGCTACTGGGAAACTGCCTTTCGGCCTCCGAGATAAGAGCTTCACATGGGTTGCTGTAGCGATAGCTGGTGTCAATGAACTCAATTCCGTGGCAGCCAAATATGATGGGATCAAAGAGAGTTTTTGCTGCAGAGGTAGCTCTGGCCACCTCCCAAATCTCGCATTCTGTAAACAATCCAGGGGTGTGATATGTTGTAAAAAACGTTGGTCGGGTTTCAAATTTGGGTTCACTCATTGCCAGCACAGCACTAGATTAACACGCAACATTAGATATAATGATACTTTCTACACCTTGTAGGCCACCCTTTGTAGTACGTACGTCTTCGTGCAATTCTCATCTGCCAATAGCATGTTTTCAGGGGGGCATGTGTCCATGCCAGAAATATGACCACCAGTCTTTTGCTGCCCGCAGTTTGGGTCGGTGCAAATGTTGCGAATCATTCGTTTGATAGCAGCCTCCAATCCTGCAGCTGAAAAGGCACTCGCAGGCATTGTAGATGAACGTGTTGACTCTCGGTCAAACATTTCCCAGGCAAGGCTTTTATACTCTTTAATCGATTGGTCGATGCTCATTTTCAGTCGGCCGAGCATAATGGCGATGATCCTGTACGAAGGTTATTAACGAACATTCTCTAATGCATACTCACAGCTAGGCAATGCCATACCCTCCTGTTCCCGTCCCGCCAATCAAGTCAAACCTGTCACAGGGTCTTGGTACTTCAGATAAACCTTCTNNGATGTTTTCGAGTATGAGCAAGCTAGACAGCCCACAGACACCACCGCCATCTGTAGCAGTTAGTGACATGATAGTAAGCTAGTATCAAGACGTTAGAGAACATACCGAGAGACAGAAGCCACACCGGCGGCCCAGTGGTTTGCAGCGTAGAAGAGTCCATGGTGATGCGATGAATGCGGTAAGGCCAAAGAAGCTAAACAAGCTGATTGAGAGTAATGAGGCACACAAAGAGAAAAGCACCAACAGGTTGATGCTCAGAGTTAATCAGTCCAATAGAGCTTTGATCTTGACTTTCTAGGCGCAATCTGAAGTATGTGAAAAAATAGTGGCAGGCGTTACATAAGAGACTTAAGTCTTGCAAGGAGAAGAACTTTGTTATTCGAGGTGAATTATGCTTCAAAGTGTAATTTGCATCTCTTCGGGCCTAAATAAGCCAGGCCAATTAAGATTCCTGGCTAGATGTTGGGGACTCGTTGATGCCCAACTAGCAATCAGAGTAGTTTTCTCTACAATCGTGATGTATGGTAGCGCTGCAGGCTTACCAGTATGACATATCATTAAAAAGCTACAAATTAGGAACTATTGATTGTCTATACGTTCCGCTGACCCACGGCTGGTGCTATCATAGAATATATAGTACATGTGTCTGATGTGGCCCAGGGTTTGGACTTGGGTGACGCGGTATTTACGTTAAGTGGCGCCCCGCCCCATACATGCCCCATTTATCTGAACCTATTATGGCTGAACACATGATAGGATTGACACCCTATCATGAATCCTCAGGATCACAATATGTAAATACAATGATGCGTCTTCACTCAAACTATCTAGATTCTAAACAGAAGAGGCGTAGAGAAGTACATACCCCTGACAACAACCAGAAGGATCCTTGCGCAGGGCCTGTCAGCTGACCAGTAATGTGACGCCACTCTGGTCTCGAGGACTCACAGAATGCCGGCCTCTTACAAACTGAGAGCTAGCTTCAACCCCTGTCTTTGGGGTCCTAGGACTCCAAGGGTCAGGGAGGCTAGCCTGCTCCTTGGCTGGTGTTGGAGTCTAATGGTCTGGTTGTCGCTTGATGAAGTTAGCAGCCCAGTGCTTGCTGACGGATGACGTGTCACAGTCACCGAGCAGTCGGTTGGCTAGTTCTTCTACACCACGAAGCTGGGGGACAACCCTCGACAGCCTAGGTCCATAATATATTCATCAATAGTCTGTTGCTCTGGATCACACAATTTGCACGATTCCGTGACAATATCGCCTCAGGAAGGGTTGCCATGATGTCGATCATAGAGGATACTAGGCGGGACTTTGTATATCCTTGCAGTGCAATAGGTGCATATTTTTGTGTCACTTGAAAGGCCCTGAAGAGCGAGAACTACGTCGTTTTTTGACTTAGCTCCGTCATACTTGGTGCTTAAGACATTGGTGAAAAGCAGAAAAGTAACAAGAGTTGCGGGTTTTCTTTCTCACTTCCTATGCATACGTTAGTTATACTTCTGAACAAAAACATGTTTTGAGCTGTGACACAAGGCCAGGCATGGTGTCACTTTCTGTGTTACGTTGGACAGGAAAAAATGGGCGCGTAACTTCAGGTGTAACTTGGGATGCGTGGGTTGTGGGTCCAGGGTCACATGACAATCTGACCCTGACCCCACTCTGAGATAGACTTACGAAGCGTCAGCTTCAGAAGTCTGTCACAGAGTTTCCTTCCTTCTTCATCAAGCATTAAGAATCAGAAGAATCGACATACATTTTGAGGATAGCTATTCATACGAGACTCACGTATCTATATGCATCAACGTGAGTGATTATAGCGCTTGTTTCCTGTGGTCAATAGCTGCAGGGTTACAACTGCCATCGTATAGAGGATGTGCTGAGAATATGCGCTGGCTCAATCACAAAACATAGGTCTCACTCTTTCAACCTGATTCAGCCTGCGTTCAAGCCGTTATGATCCTTTCCGAAGAAAGGGTGCCAAGAGCTTCCAAGCCGGACATCAAAATTTGATATCACGCTTTTTCCATCCAATGGAACAGGCCCAGCCCCTTTAAAACCTCCCTTGATATTACTTTTTGCCATAGCTGCTTGATAGGCAACATAAAAGACCGGAAAGAAATCAGTCTTGGAAACGTGGGTCATTGAGCACGTGATTAGATGCTCAATTTCTCGACCATAGGCCTTCTTGACTGGCCCAAAGCACCCGACATCAAGAGGCTGAAGTAGGTGAGATGAATGAGCTGGCATACAGAGTGTGATTATGTGGTTGTCTTCACAATATTGCTCAAAATTGACTGAGTGGTGGCTTTCATCCCCATCGAGGATCAGAAGGCGATGGTGACCGGTTGATCGGCCCTTGGTATGTCGGTCCAAGTTCCTTAGCCACTCAAGACCTGTCTCATTATCAGATCAGACATTATGGGCTGTCGCGATAGCCCAATTGTCCCCGGAGTTTCCTTTTCGATACCAGCTGGCGAGGTGATATTGGCCTGCAACCACGATGAACAGCGCGATTGCCCAGCCTTTAGCATTGGTCGTCTGAATGATGGTAGCCCATTCTCGCTTTCTCGGCTGAACTGATTTCGCCTTACCATGTCTTTCCACGCCTGTGGCAACCATTTCACTTGCAATAACGCCCATGGTAGAGCTAGTCTCATCAAAATTATAGATGTCCGCTATGTTGATACCATACTTCGCAATTGTGCTTTCCAGAAGCCTAAACCAATCGCGAATAAGGCCAGGATCTTCGCATTTAGCCCTCTCGTGGTCATATCTACGATTAAAACAGGTCTCGAGGTCTGGTTGTCACTTGATGAAGTTAGAAGCCCAGCGTTTGCTGGCGGGTGACGCGTCGCGGTCGGCGAGCAGTCGGTTGGCCATTTCTTCCACACCACAAGGCCGAGGGGGGAAATCCTCGAGACCCTAGGTCGATAATGTATTCAACAATAATCTGTTCCTCTAGATCAGATAGTTTGCGCGATTTAGCGATAATATCGCTTCGAGAAGGCTTGCCATGATATCGATCATAGGGGGTACTAGGTCGGACTTTGTATATCCTTGCAGCCCAATGAATGCATAATTTTGGGTCATTTCGAAGGGCCTGGAGGGCGAGAATTATATTTCTCTCTTTATTCAACCGAGGCATACTTGGTGGTTGAGAAATAGTGTAAAAGGGAAAGTAAAGGGGGCTGTGGGATTTGTTTCCGACTTCCTATGCTTTACAACTTTCTATGCACATACGTCAAGTTATGTTGCGTGGCGCACTATCCAGGTTAAGTGGCGTCCCATACATGCCCCACTTATTCATACCTCTTGTGGCTGAAGATCCATCATGAATCCTCATGAATCCTCATGAGCAATATATAAGGGGTGAAGTCCTAGGACGTAGTGTAGAAGTTATCCCTTTAATAAACAAACTTATTCAATATTTGATATCTATTCTACAAGTTAATATAAAATGATGTTAAAGTGCCTGACGTTGAACTATTAAAAATACTAGTGATAACGTATATGTAACCCGAGCGCCACACTCACTATAATCTTCCCCAAATGTCTCAATCACACTACCTGACAAGTCCTTGCATGATGGCCAAGCTGGCCGAAGACACCACAACGCTGAATACCCGGTCGCGCTGACCTCCTTTGACCACTACTCTGCGATGATTCGGCCACTACCTGCGCATCACTATCCATCTGATCAAATGCTTCCCTTCCTTCCTCTACTGTCATAACCCCTCTATTCTGTAGCCTAGTTCTTTTTGCCCTCTGGCGCCGGCTAAGTATCTCATTTGCCTCCTGAATGTCTTTGTTCTCAGCAGCTAATAGGGCAACCCGATGCATAACTGCCTTTGCGCCCTTCTCAGGGGACTTTAGGGCTTCAAAAATTGAGTCTGGAGGGCTACTTTGGTGCCTTCTGATCCGTCTCTCAAGGTATTCAGACTGAGATTGGGCCTCAAGCAAAGTCCTTGGGGTCCTTGAAGCCCAAGAGGCCAATTGTCATTGCCAGTGGGAGGTGGCCATTTCTGCAACTGAGCCTTGTCAAGACTCTAGCAGTGCGGCCGCTCTGGCCAGGAGGTGTGTCAGAGGCAAAGGCCAGATCTATTACCGAGGGCGATTTCTTGTTGGAGAAGCAGGTGTTTTTATCTGGCCTGTTGAGCAGTGCCACGGCTTCCTGTTCCATTCAGTCATAGATCCAATCCCGGTCACTTGGGTTCTTCATCTTGCTGTCCCACAGCTGTGAGTGCAGATTGAGGTCTTCCCAAGTATCATCTCTCTGCACCTGAATGTTGGAGGTAGAATCCTTCTTTCCCTTCAAAATGACTCAAAATTAAGGCTCTGACGCGCTGCAGAAATCCCCCAAGTTGGCCGTATGGAACTATGGCGCTGACCTAGGGGTATTCAGTGTCGACGGCGTTGGATCCTTAAGTCATGCAGACTATCTGATCTAGAGGACCAGATTACTGTCCAGTTCTTCCTCGACCTGCACTTGTGTGGATTTTCCCTGCGATTGCGTGGTGTGGAAGAAATGGCCAATCGACTGCTTGCTAACCGCAACACGTTAGCCATTTGCAAGCGCTGGGCTTCTAGCCTTGTCAAGTGACAGCGAGACCTCAAGACGTGTTTCAATTGTAAATATGACTACGAGACAGCCAAGTGCGAGTATCCGGCAAATATTCACGATTAGTTTAGGCTTGTGGAAGACACAATCATAGAATACAGTATCAACCCAGCTGATATCTACAACTTTGATGAGACTAGCTTTACTATAGCGATCATTACAACTGGGATGGCTGCCATGGATGCAGAGAATCTGGGAATGAGCTACAGCCGTTCAGGCGATCAGTGCAAAAGGCTGAGCGATCGTGCTGTTCCAGATGGCATTATTGAAGTCTGGGAACCATATACGTCGATAGCCAAATGGGGCACTCAGCAAGCGACGCAGCGCAAGAATGATAATACCATAGAATAGAGGTAAGATGGCAGTGACGAGGTGAGAGAAGCAATCGATGACAAGGGCATTGATGCGCGGGTAGCGGCTGAATGGTGGAGGAGTAGTGGTCGGCGCGTTTGAAGGAAAGCTGTTCTGGAATTTTTGGCAAGTCCAGCCATGACAGGCGAGCATGTCAAGTTGTTGTTTATATTCTTAGAGAAGAGGATACCAATTACATTGAGTTGTTCAAATATTTTGGAATATTCTTGTCTTCACGTCTAGCTTCGAGTTTAAAATTTCTGTCACGCAAACTTATCATGAGACAGTTCCCAAAGGTCGTCTGGAAGCCTAGCCTAGTTTATGTTATCATCATGACTTCAAAGTGTGAGAAAGGCTCACACAAAAAATGGGCACACTACAAAAGCTGTTGAACAATTACGGGATGAAAGAGTAATCAATTTTCAACCGAGGATAGATTGGCTAGGAAGCTGATAAAAGGGGATAATGTAATGAAAGGACTTCCATGATGTGAATCGAGAATTGGGACATAGAATCTGGTGTAGTGAAGCAATTATGGGCATAGTTTACTAAAGGGTGAAATTCTTGCTTCGGCATTCTGGGCGGATGATGGCAGTTTGCGATTTTGGCCGAAAGCTGGTGACCCTAGACAATGGATCTAAATCGCATGACGGTGATACGGCCGGAGGTAGTGCCCAACGCAACTGTTTGCCGTGCTATGGCTGGCCGCGAAGGTCGATAAGATGGCGGTAGCCAAAGGACCCTTTTTTGGTCCTGCATAACCCAAACACCATCACCACCAATACAGTAGTTGTCAAAATTGGAGTGGCGAGAAGAAGGTTGGTCAACGAATGGTGGCGATACCGGTCGGTGAGCGCTATTTGAGAACACCGCTGGTGCCACTTCTGGATGACGGTCCTCGAGAGTTTGCAGACACGCACCAGAAGTCACATCCCAGATCTTGACTGTCTTGTCCCCAGACCCTGAGGCCAGTTGCTGTCCGTCGTTTGAGAAGACCACTGATGTCACAGACTCAGTATGGCCCTCAAGAGTCTGCAGACACGCACCAGAAGTCGCATCCCAGATCTTGACTGTCTTTTCCTGAGACCCTGATGCCAGTCGCTGCCCATCATTTGAGAAGACCACTGATGTCACCCCGGGGCTGAAAACTCCTTCATATTTGACATGACCCTCAAGAGTCTGCAGACACGCACCAGAAGTCGCATCCCAGATCTTGACTGTGTTGTCCTCAGACCCTGATGCCAGTCGCTGTCCATCATTTGAGAAGACCACTGATGTCATTCCGGGGCTTAAAATTCCTGTATATTTGACATGACCCTCAAGAGTCTGCAGACACGCACCAGAAGTCGCATCCCAGATCCTGACTGTGTTGTCCCCAGACCCTGATGCCAGTCGCTGTCCGTCGTTTGAGAAGACCACTGATGCCACATACCAGTCATGGCCCTCAAGAGTCTGCAGACACGCACCAGAAGTCGCATCCCAGATCTTGACTGTGTTGTCCCCAGACCCTGATGCCAGTCGCTGTCCATCATTTGAGAAGACCACTGATCCCACAGACTGAGTATGGCCCTCGAGAGTCTGCAGACACGCACCAGAAGTCGCATCCCAGATCTTGACTGTCTTGTCCCCAGACCCTGATGCCAGTCGCTGTCCATTATTTGAGAAGACCACTGATCTCACACAGTTTTCATGGCCCTCAAGAGTCTGCAGACACGCACCAGAAGTCGCATCCCAGATCTTGACTGTGGAGTCCCAAGACCCTGATGCCAGTCGCTGTCCGTCGTTTGAGAAGACCACTGATGTCACAAACTCAGTATGGCCCTCAAGAGTCTGCAGACACGCACCAGAAGTCGCATCCCAGATCTTGACTGTCTT
>LJOA01000043.1:143-31237 GCA_001513815.1 Ceratocystis eucalypticola
TTCCCTCCTCATCAATCAATAAAGATTATATACGAATCATAGCATTGCGCCTCACCCGTAACACCTTGGAAGAAGGCCCTGATGTCTGACGCTAACTGTAATGTTTGAGGAACTGGATCAGGGTTAGCAACCCTGGTAACCCTGACTTAGGTTAGCTCTGTACATAGGAATACAGTCTTCTGCCTAATGGCACATATAATCACTTGTACACCAGGCTGGCAGAGACAGGGAACTAAACTGAAGTGTGATGCCTGGTCAAGCTTATTGGTGTGTTTTCAAGGAGATTCTTGTCTAAGAGATTGCCCGTGCCTATAGCTGAAATGAAGTTTAGTAAGGATCAATCACGAGACTAAAGTGTTAGAGCAGTAATTTTTGAAAGTTGGGAAGCAAATAGACCTTTGAACATTTGTAGGAGGGAGAAACTTGCCATGCCCGTCGCCAAGCCCCTATGGGCAGAGCACCAATGGTCTGGAAACCCATGTTGAACCGGAGCACTTGAAAAACCTAAGACGGGAAGTATAAAAGCCTCGAAAATGGCGATGAAGAAAAGCTAGTTGGCAAAATAAAATGCAAGACTCTAAGATTGCAGATTAAACTGTATTTCTAAGTGATCAAAAAGTACTTTTAAACGAGAACGATATTTCATATCAAGCCGACTTAATGCAGGAATCATAGTTCTTGTAACGTAATTCACCAGTGAGCAGAACACTTCCCAATACTCCTCGCATTTGTTATTACAATGCGATATAATAACAAAAGCAATCTATTTAAAATAACTACGAGTAGAGTTGCCAGATTATTTTACATCTTCTAAAGAGGTTCTTCTATTATGGCCTGTCTTCCCACAGTTTCTACAGTGCCGCATGACTGCCGCAAGCCGCTTCTACTGGCCATCATTCTGTCGCATTTCTTCAGCAACCTGCTGATCAACATTCTTTTGGGCGAGAATCTCTTGAGAGTTGCCTACAGTAAGGGCTCCTCCATGCCGTATGTATGTCCTTTTGGGTCTCCAGCGTCTGCTGAGTGTCTCATCTGCCACTGCAGTGACTTGTTCTCCTTACGTAAAAGCGCTACTTTATGCATTATTGCCTGTGCCCCCTTTGCAGACTGGTCGATAGCATAATGAATTGGGGTTGGCGAGCTACCTTGATGATAGTCAATTCGATCCTTGGAATAGGCAGACTGTGAGAGGGCTTGTGTCGGGCTGTGTGGTGTCAAAGAGACCCAAGTGTTGGTCCCTTCAGAAGAGCTAGTTGGTGTTGGAGCCTGTAACTTGGCATCCAGCTTCAACAAGACTGCCTGAGGGTCATGAGGCACCAGTCCTATGTGCGAATGAAACAGATCTCGAGCCCTGGTTGTCGCTGGACAAGGTGTGAAGCCCAGTGCTGCCCAGATTGTCCCACATCGCATTCTGGAAGGAGCAGGTTGGCTATTTCTCCAACGCCACTAGGCTAGGGGGGGGGGGGGAATCGTCACGAATGTAGGTCGAGCATGGACTTGACTAGAGTTGCTTCTTTGAGTGGAGCCAATCGCGTAGAGTTCGTGCGTACATCCTGTCGAGCGCGTAATCCCTTCGTTCTGGCGTTAACGTGTGTAGATCCTGGGAGCCTCTCAAATACTGAGTTCTAGGTTTTGTTTGGTGGTGGCGACAGCATGAACGAGACTGGCCTCTTTAGAGTTTGAAGATGTTTTTTTGGTGGTTTGAAAGATCGAAGTGTCAAAATCTTAGTGGAGTGTTCTGCTCACAGGTAAATTACGTTATTGGAAGCAGATGATGAATATTTCTTACAACTTTAGCTTGTGTATCCTTTGCCCTGTACTAAACCGCAGACACTGATAGTTCTCGGGTTTTACGGACGGATGTTAAATCCGAATATAGGCGCTGCCGCTCGCTAACACATTTCATGCATTTCAGGAGCCCCATCAATGTATTGTTTAACCTACAAGCTACTTTACCATGAAAAGACGCAAAAGCCATGTTAATGGTCAAGGATGATTAGTTCAGTGGGCAACTTTACCCATGTGCACTACCATTGTCGAGTGGAAGGGGGAGGGGTGGAGGTAGTATGTCGGAGCCAAGATAAGTTGTTCTGTGTGTAGAGGAAAGCACAGGGTTAAGCCGGCAGAGCTTATCATGGCAGTGTTTCTATTAGCATATAGTGGCCTATCAATCTCTAGTCCTATTAAAATGAACTTCCTCGTAACACCATTTTGTTGATCACTGCGAGGTGGTTCGTTCCCACCATGTAAAGCCATCCAGTCTGAATCTGTTATGTCAAAGTTGATAACTCGATATTGGCATTTTTGGACCGGAGATGCAGGTGGAGCAAGTTGAGAAGCAGCATACCAGAACTAGGAGAACGGACGAGAGGAGTAAACACCTACGAAATGAAGAGAATCTTAAGTATAAAGCCAGCGCAGCCCTGACGACAATCTGATGGTTAGGAAGCTTAGCCTCTTCCATCACTCATTCTTCATTCTATTTTCCTACTGCCATTTTACTACAATCTCGGCTCACTCTCCTATCCCTCATTGTACACATTTGCACGCGATTTACTACCATGTGGTTCTCGGGCCTTCCTCGCCTTGTCTTTATGGCTGCTATGCTCTGTACGGTAGCTGCTGCAAAAAAAGACAGAGTGGTTCGCTATGCTAGTACTCTTAAACTTGAGTTCTCTTCGCCGGACGACGATGGCTGGAAACTAGTCAAAGGTCCTGGCAACTTCTTTGCAGAAGTCTACGTCTCTCAAGTTGACAAGTACATTGCGGTTTCGCAAATGCTAAACCCAGGTCAGGTATTTGACTCCTACGAAGCTATTCTAAGCATCTGGGAGTGTGAGAGTGGCCTCGGTGCAGAACGACTCCGGCGCATCAAGTACTACGACGTTAATCACGAGTCTGATATTAGCATTTTCAATGATGTCTTCACAGAATTCGGCTATGATCCGAAAAAAGAGGAGGGAATTCCCGAGGTCTCTATTGAAAGGGAAAACGATCTCTACGACTATCAATGGCAGTCTTTGCGCAGAACCTCGTTTGGGTCAGATGCTATTGACATTTGCACTGAGTTCCAGGAGACTGATGATTTATATATTGAGTCTTTCGATATTGGTAGGGACGGCTACAATGGAAGATGGATCAGGGTCAACTTTGAAACGAATCATTAAGATTGATTCATTATCAAATGACCCTAAAATCTGGCTTTGTCTAGTCTCAATCCGTTTTAGAGACAACAATCATATTCCTCAAATATCACAGACATAGAGGGGCTGAGAAAGGGGAATCATATCTTGGTGGACTGTTAGTATATAAAGGCAGATAATAAGCTAGAAGGGTGGTTTTGTACACTGTAACGTGTTTCCATCTTCTCAGTTGTGGAAAATAGGCCTACTGGCCCATAAGTCGATAGAACAACATGATAGGCCAGTATCTTTCATCTCACTCGCATTGTGAATATCCCTATTTGTAGTGTTAACTTAGCTCCATTTCTATAGGCTGTAGGATAGATCCTAATGTTTGAATCTGTTGATTTATTAAAAGTTTTACTTCTACACTACGTCCGTAGACTTCATTCCTCTTATATGGTGCTCATGAGGATTCATCAGTCTTCAGCCACAAGAGGTATGGATAAGTGGGGCATGTGTGCGACGCCACTTAACCTGGATAGTGCGCCACGCAACAGCTGTCAAGGTAGTACAAAATAAATCTACATTGCAATCCTGCAGCAAAACGGATGACATGCATTGAGAGTCACAATTGAAAATCAATAGCTAGGAAGATATGCCCTGACTAGCAAAGAGCAGACAAAGGGGGAAATACCAAAGACAGGAACAGCAGTAGGCTCAATGGAGTAGACTGTTGCAGATCGTAAGATCATAGGTAACAATACACGCGTAGGTCCTAGTGTCTGGCCTCCACTTCTTGGCCATTGCTTTAGGGCTGCCACTGGGAACAACATCCGGTGAATACGTGATGTAAATATGCGGCACACGATATTGCGAAGACATTTAGAACTTGGTCCTCCATAAACAATAATTACGCCTATCTCACAACAAGATCTTTTATTTCCAAGTTTTCCTTTCTTCCACCTTATCACTTACTCTTTCTTGCACAAGCCTATATGGCTTTACAGTAGGATGTCAACCATTCTATGGGCCTTCACTTGCCACTCCCGCGATTGTTCTGGATAAGCTTCCGGTAATGAGAGGGGATGGCGCGGCGAGAAGGTGATTTCTCGGGAGAGGGGGTGTAGAGGTACAGATTTGTTTTATTTGCTATTTTTCCTTGGTATTCTTTCTACGTTCTGTTCACTGCTTTGTTCTTTGTTCTTTGTTTGACGTTTGGTGTTTGGTTGTTTTCGTTCCTTTCGTTCTTTTCTTCCTTTTCCTCCTTTTTCTTTTTTTGCCTATTGTACTGTAACCACGGTAGAGCGGAAACGAGCAACAAGGTTACTTGGGCCCAATTGCGCTTCGCTCGGCGAAACTCTATAGTGAACCTTGCAGAGAGTTAATTCTGTCCGGTAATCAGTCCGCCGTCGTTTGATCCCTGTCATTCCCGCAGACGTTAAATATATTCAAGTTCAACTAAGCTTCCGGTAAACTGATAAGAGCCTAGTTTACCAGAGGAAGGAGAAGGTCAATATAACGGCAGGAAGAAGGGATCACTGTGTCAGCAACCTAAGTCAAAGTTACCAAGATTGCTGACCCTGATCCAGGTCGCCCAAACGTTAGGGTTAGCATCAAGCATAAATAGCCCATGTCCTTGATCCAGACATAGTAGTGATAGACATATAAGGCGGTCCAGATCTGCTCTTCAGGCAAGAAATAGAAAGACGTAGAACAACTTGATTAATCACTTGTTTCCTTCTTCTAGGACATTCAGTAGGTCCTCCTAATATCTACTGTTAATAACGCACAACATGGGCATGCGTCGCATCCAAGTATGCGTTGCACCTTTTTTATACCTTCGAGATAGAAATACAAACACAACAAATTATTCAATCAGCCTAAATTATTCGCTATACTCTTCCCCAGATTTCTGCATTACTACCTGAGATGTTCTTGCAATATGGCCAGGCTTGCCACAGACACTTGGCTCGCTGGTAGTCATATTTGCGAAAAGAAAACGTGTCTTGAGGCCTGGTTGTCGCCTTACAAAGTTTGAAGCCTAATGCTTGCCAAGTGATGACGCATTGCGGTCGGCAAGCAATTGATCAGCTATTGCTTTTACACCATTCATCCGGGGCGGAAATCCTTGGTAATCTAGGTCCAGAATGAATGAATAATGATCTGTTCCTCAAGATTAGCTAGTCAGTGCGATTGGGGAATCCAGTCCCGTCGCAATTGAACGCCCTTCTGCCGGCGACTTAGCCCATGCTTAGTGATTCTATAGCGGTTTGCAGCCCTTCGGATTCTTAGTTTTGGGTTACTCTGAAGGGCTTGAAGAACAAGAAGTATATTACCCTCATTATTTGGTTGAGGCACATTTAATGGCTGAGAATTGATTGATCAAATGGAAGAAAGTAACGTTGTTTGATGTTTAGTGCGCACGCTTATCGTGTACGTTACCTCTTTTTAGGGCTAGTAAATCCAAGGGCTAAAACAAATATATTTCGATCTCTGCAGATTTAGTAGGTAAGAATGAAACTCCGTACTTGTAGCACAACGTTAGAGACTTCAGGGAATGGTGCATAGGCCGATGTCCTTGTAGCATGTGAGAAAGGTGTTTGACTTTCGAAGTTCTTAGGTGGAATTGAGGGTAGTTGTGCTTGTTTAATATACCTAACGACTAATAGCCTGTGAAAAGGCATGATGGCATAATTACTACATCTTCCGTGCTCATTCATATACGAGATCAAACTCATTAGAGATCCAGGCTTCTTGCTTGGAGCCCTATTGAAGATAGATAATAGTCAAGTTATCTGTCAATGGACTGCAATTCTTTCGTATCTTGATACGCCAACTTGATCATGTCAAGATTTTACGTAATCTTTGTTTAAACTACCTACTCTATGTCAAAGTCACGCCTTGCAAGCAAAAGGGGGTGACGGCGTGGCTCAGAAACCACCAGTGCCTTGGGGTGGAAGGCATGGAGGGATAGGGACACCCATTGTTTGTTAAAGCATTACCTAAAGAAGCAGATTAAAAAGCTACTGCAGATCCAGCTTTGAAATTAATAACTCTGTTTAGTCAGCCAAAGTAACTGATCTCTACGACATAGGAGTCCTTGTACAATATATCTCAGCCATTATATGAAAGACCAGAGGAGCAAGCCTCTCTGACTTTGCCAGAAGTGGATGAGAAACATGAGGGAAGTGCTTTGCAAAACTAGCCTACTGCCAGCTTGAACTAGAATGCTATCTGCGACTTGCAGTCTTCCTGATGGCCACGGGGCTCCATGAAGAGGATATCCTCACAATCTCCTTTATTTGGCTGAAGCTCACATCAGCTTTCATCAAAGGGTGTCCCTTAAAAGGTCTAACGCGATATACGATCAGCATTTTGCTCTAAATAACTCAGCTAGGTGACAAAGTGATCAGAGCATGCAGTACAGCACAGCATACTGCAGCATATCAGTGGACTGGAAACTTGAAGGATACCAGCATTAAAAACCCAGTATTAGAGTAAAGCAATCTTGGGTTGTCTTCACTGAGGCGGGACCTAAGTATAGGAAATATAGTGCAGTTTGACCTAGCTTTGTGCATATGAATAAAAGCTTCTGCCTACCGGCACATGCAATAACTTGCCCGCGAGACTAGGGCAGACTAGTGACCAGACCGAAGTGTGATGCTTTGTCAAGCTTATTAGTGTGTTTTCAAAGACCCTTTGTCTAGCAGGCTGCCTGTGCCTATAGCTTTTGAAATGAAGTTAAGCGAGAATTAGCGATCAGACCATCGTGTTAGAATAGTGATCTCAGGTAAGACTTAAAAGTTGGTAAGCAAATGGGCCTTTACAATCTGGACCAGGGAGTAACTTGCTGTTCTGGTCGCTAAGCCCGTATGGGCGGAGTACCGACAGTCTGGAAACACATGTTATGCTTAACCGAAAACTTAGAAAAAATAAGACGGGAAGTACAAAAACTCCGATTATAGTGGCACAGAGACGCTGGCAGGCGAAATACAACGCCATCCTCTCAGATTGCAGATATTACGCTGTATTTTTAAACAAACAAGCTCGTTCTATTCAATATGGACTGCATTTCATATGAAACTGACTTATTTCAGGAATTGTAGCTTATCTATAGGAAGTAAATCAACAACGTTTCTGACGAATCTACATCATACAGCTTCTGCCCTGTTCCAGAATGACGACAGATGGAGCCCGTCTTTTGCAGACGAGTGCGAAATCAGGATATAGGTGCTGTCGCTCGCTAATGCCTTCCATGCATTTTAGGGGCGCCATGAATTTATTATTCAACCCACGAGCTGCTTCACCGTAGAAGAACGCCAAAGCCATATCAGTTGTCCGGGATGACGGTCCAGTGGGCAATTTTGCCCATGCGCACTGGTGTTGTTGTGACTTGTGTGGTCGAGAGAGGGATGGGGGAGGTTTGTCAGAGCCAATACCAGTTGTTCCACATGTTGATAGGACGGGGTTGAGCTGACATAGCTTACCTTGATATCAGTCTTTGTATTGGTAGTGATCCATTAATCTCTGGCCCTATTAGTATGAACTTCCTCATGCCACCATTTCGTTGATCGGTGCGAGATGGCTCGTTCCCACCATGTAAAGCCAGCTAGTTTGAATCTGTTATGTCAAACTTGGCAACTTGATATTTGCATTTTTAGACCCGAGATTCAGGCGCAGTGAGTCAAAAAGTAGCCTACTAGAAGAAGCAAAACACACTAGAGGAGTAAGCACCTACAAAATGAAGAGGACCTTGAGTATAAAAGCTAACGCAGCCCTGACGACTATCCGCTGGTTGGAAAGCTCAGCATCTTTTATCAATCATCTTGCTTTCCTCTTGTCATTTTACTACAATCTTGGCTCACTCTACTATACCTCATTTTATACATTTACACACGATTTGATACTATGTTGTTCTTAGGCCTTCCTCGCCTGGTGCTTATGGCCGTCATGCTCTGCACCCTAGCTGCTGCTGCAGGAGACAGAGTAATTCCCTATACTACGAGTCTTGGACTTGAGTTTTCTCCACGAGCGGAAGATGGCTGGAGACTAGTCAAAGGTCCCGATGGCTTCTCTGCAGAAGTCTACGTCTCTAGCGATGACAAGTACATTGCAGTTTCGCACATGGTATATGATGATGGGAAATATGACTCCTACGAAGCTCTACTGAGCATCTGGGAGCGAGAGAGTGGCCTCGGTGCAAGCCGACTCCAACGCATCAAGTACTACAATGTTAATAAAGGATCTGATATTAGCATTTTTGATCAGATCTTCGCAAGATTCAACTATGATCCCGAGGAAGATGACGAGATCTCTATTAAAAGGGACGACCAACTCTACGCCGATCATTGGATGTCTTTGCGCTCAACCACATTTGGGTCAGATGCTATTGACATTTGCACCAAGTTTAAGGAAACCGAAGGAATGTACATTGCGGGTTTCGACATTGGCAAAACAGGCTATGATGGAAGGTGGATCAGGGTCAACTTTAAAATGAATGATTGAGGCTGATTGATTGTCGAATGACCCTAAAATCTAGCTTTGTCTAGTCTCAATCCATTCTGGGGACAATAATGATATTCCTTAAATATCACAGACATAGGAGGGCGGAGAAAGGGGAATCATATGCTGGTGGACTGGGAGTATATAAAAGCAGATGATAAGCTAGAAGGGTGGTTTTGTACATGGTAACGTGTTTCCACCCTCTCAGTTGTGGAAAATAGGCCTACTGGTCCATATGTTGATAGAACAACATGATAGACATAAGATTAACCGGTATCTTTCATCTGACTTGCATTGTGAATATCCCTGATTGTAGCGTTAGCTTAGCTACATTTCCATAGGCTGTAGAATAGATCTTGATGTTTGAATCAGTTGATTTGCTAAAGGTTTCACTTCTACACTACGTCCTTAGACTTCATTCCTCTTGTATAGTGCTCATGAGGATTGATGAGTCTTCAGCCACAAGAGGTGAATAAGTGGGGCATGTATTCGACGCCACTTAACATGCATAGTGCGCCACGCAACAGAGTGTGCATTAGGTGTCAGCTGGCAAGGTAGTACAAAATAAATCTACATTACGAACCTGCGGCAAGACGCATGACATGAATTGAGAGTTGAAATTGGAAATCAACATGTAACTAGGAAGACATGTGCTAGCCAGCAAAAAGCAGACAAAGGGGGAAATACCAAAGACAGGAACAGTAGTAGGTTCAATAGAGTAGAGTGTTGGAGATCGTAAGATCATAGGTAACAATGACAGTAAATAGTAGGAGGATGTACTGAATATCGTGTGAAGAAAGGAAGAAGGAATAAGTGATTATTTGTAACGGGACTTTTAATTGCCACTGAGTTTACCGATATCAAGACTTTATTGTCAGATGAGGAGAAGAGGAAGAAACTATCTAATATGCTTGCTGGCCGTGTGTCCTTTTTATGTTCTCCAATGTTTTGTGCCATTTTGACCGTCTTCCTCATTTAGCCTAGCCCCTCATCTTCTGCAACTCTACCTGGTAATACTATTGAAGTTGTTCAGTATCTGTCCAAGTCTAGTCTGAGGAGCGGATCTCAGCCCTTTACGTCTCATACTAACCCTAACACGTGGGCAAACTGGATCAGGGTTGGGTAAACGCGAGCCTGAATACTTCAGCTTAGTTGTCCATGATGAAAGAAAACACTTTAGAGAAACAATAGAAAAACAAGCTTCACCAATTCGATCAATCTGTATACCAGCACGGTTCCACGTGCTGTTGTACAGGATCACGAGTGACTTCAAAAGTGATTTAACTGAATTCAGTAGATTGTTCCGACAGCTGTGAAATGGCCCATCCTTCCAGAAGAAGAAATTCACAGCAGCTGTAGTGTTGCTATTTGTAAAGAATCCTTGAGATTTGGCTGGCTGTTAGTGCATAAGCTTCACCGCCTTTGTGGGGCATGTACCTATAAGTTAAAGCCAGTCACAGGGCGTGAAATGTGATGTCCACATAAGCCTGGTGCCCATATCGCAAAATGTGATGCCCGCGTAGTAATTGTCTTTTAGCCCCCAAAGAGTTGTAGGATCTTGGGCCAAAAGATCTCTCTATAGCATAAATTCACGTGGGCATACGAGAAGCGGGATTTAAGCTTGGACAAAATAATGAAAATAAAACTTACATTAGTCATCATTTGCTCTTCCCCCTGCGTAGCTGCTTAAGCGCAATAAGGGTCTATAAGGTCTAAGCTCTGGACGGCCAAGAAAAATGTGAAGGCCATTTAACACACTAGTTGAGAAACAGACATCCTATAGAGTAGCTTACTTGCCGGAATCTCATAAAGAATGGCTTGTCTTGTGTGTAAGGCTGGTCTTGGTTTTGCAGGTATGGCATTATGTGTCGCGTGGCAGTAGCCAACATAGTTAATCCAAAGACACAATAAAACTCGAAATATATTTTTCCAAAGCCCTGCTAACTATCCTACATGGCACTTCAACGTCTGGCATTTTCCCTCCTACATTGCAGGAGCTTTTCTCTTTTACCACTGCCAGCGATCCTTTCAGACCATGAGCTCCCTGATGATATCGACTTTTAAAGGATGTAGTCTAGGCTGGTTAGGGATCCAGGCCTCTAGAATATATCAATACATGCTACAGTGTTACATTGAAACTAACCTACTACTTCTTTTTAGCACGAATATATCTAATGGCTAAGCCCAATATGTTTCGACCCCTATAGATTTAGCAGATAGGAATGAGACTCTGTATTCATAACGCATTGTTGAAGACACTAGTAGATGATGTACAGGCTGATGCCTTGGTGGTATGTAGGAAAAGCACTCGACTTTCCAAGTTCTTGGGCAAAATCGGGGGTGGTTAGTCTTGTTTAGTATGACTAACTCAACTAATAACTCGTGAGAAAACGCGATACCACAATCACCACATCGCTCGTGCTGGTTCTTAAACGAGATCAAACTCATTGGGGGCCTAGGCTTCTTGCTTAGATCCTACAGAAGACAGCGCCCCCCCCCCCTTGATTTTGGATTACTTGATCAATTTTTTAGCATATCTAAGCAACATTTTGAGCCCTTACTAGCAACGTAGATGTAGCAAATATACTAGATGGAGGTAAATAATGTAATGAACATTACATATTTAGTAGCTCTGAACATCTGAGGGGACATGCCCTTGAAGTCATTGTATGGCCGACCTGATGACACTTGCTACATTTTGATGCTTTCCTATTCGCAGGCCTAACAGTCTCAAATCCAGACGGCTCACGTTTCGTACTTGTAACCGGCTGAGTGGGTGTTCTGAAAGCCGGGCACCCCCATGGCTCTAGAATCAGTTGTTGCTGAAGTTGATTTTGTTTTAGATGCCAATGGGAATCAAAGTATTGGATGAAAAGATCCTGGTTTATCTCTTGAAATAACTGAAGAGTGTGGGCACATGGTAAACCAAGAGAAGCAGTGAAAGAACGGGTGCAAGCTTTCAGGGGCTTTTCAAGAAGCTGCTGCTGCTCTTGGACTTTGCTTAAAGCCTGACGTGAGACCCAGCCACGGACAGCTTCGAATAGTGCCACATGGATATCTAGAGGCAACACGTACTTTCTGTGGGGCTTGCATTTGGCGAAGCTCTTTAATCTGAGCCAGGATTGCACGCTTAATAGCTTGACAAGCATGGAAAAGATCAAATCTTGAAGTTCCCAAGTGTAATTTGATCAGCCAGTGAATTCCTTCAACCCTCGAGGTAGCGGTATTACCAAAATGTAAATACTTGTCCGCCCATGCTTTTGCAAGCCGTTCCTTGTGTGGGATGAGCCAGTATGTCAAGACATACCCAACTTCTTGAAGGTGTTGTGAGGCATACTGACACCGAAAGTCTTCAACACGGGTCTTGTACATCTCTTCGTATGGCGATGCTATTGTAGAGTACCAGCTACATAAAACCGCTCCCATGCTTTGCTCTCTGGACTGTCAGGTGCCTCATTGCGCTTAAGGCCAAAAGCTGGTTGGCAGTATTGGAGACCTGCCTGATTAGCATGCTAAAGGCAAAGCAAGGCTGCAGCAGAAGGGAAATGAATTGGAAGAGCATTCATTATTGCTTGACATCGATCCGTAAGAACAACAGAAGGAAGTGTTGCGTGGCGCGGTATACATGTTAAGTGGCGTCCCATACGTGCCCCACTTATCCGAACGAACCTATTGTGGCTGATCACGTGACATGATTGACACCACAATACAAAAGGAATAGTTCCAGGACGTAGCATCGACTCAAACCCTTTAATAAACCAACTGATTCAACATTTAAGATCTATTCTACAGGAAGCTATTTTTGGTATAGAGACTACAGCAAAATGTCAGTAACCTAAGTCCGGGTTGCCAGGATTTCTGACCCTGATCCAGTTTGCCCTGGTGTTAGGGTTAGTATCAGACGTAAAGGGTCTTCTTCCAAGGCCCATGTGCTTGATCTAGAACACAGTGGTGATGGATATATGAACCGGCTGAGATCCGCTCTTCAGACAAGACTTGGACGGACACAACAACTTCAAAATTCACTTATTCCTTCTTCGTTTCTTTACAGGATATTAAGTTCATCCTCCTAATATCTACTGTTACAAAACCTAAATATAGTGCAGTTAAACCTAGCTCTGTACGTATGAATAAAGTCTTCTGCCGATTGACACATATAATCACTTGTACACCGAGCTGGCGGAAATTAGGGACTAAACTCAAGTGTGATGCCTGGCCAAGCTTATTGGTGTGTTTTCAAGGAGCTTTTTGTATACCAGATTGCCTGTGCCTATAGCCGAGATGAAGTTTAGTAAGGATCATTCACCAGACTATCGTAGTAGAGCATTGATTTTAGGTAAGACTTGAAGGTGGTAAGCAAATAGACCTTTGAACATTTGGAATAGAGAAAAGCTTGCCATACCGGTCGCCAAGCCCCTATGGGCAGAGCACCAATAGTCCGGAAACCCATGTTGAACCGAAGCACTTGAAAAACCTAAGACAGGAAGTATAAAAGCCTCGAAAATGGCGATGAAGAAAAGCCATTTGGCAAAATAAAAATCAAGACTCTGACATTCCATATATTGCACTGTATTTCTCAGCGACAAAAAATACTTTTGAACGGCAACGGCATTGCATATGAAGCCGACTTAATTCAGGAATCATAGTTCTTGTAACGTAATTTACCAGTGAGCGGAAAACTTCTCAATACTCCTTGGACTCATTAGTACATTGCAATATAATAACAAAAGAAATGTATTTAAAATAACTACGGGTGGAGTTGCCAGATGATCTTACATCTTCTAAAGAGGTTCTTCCATTATGGCCCGTCTTCCCACAATTTTCACAGTGTCGAATGGCTGCCGCAACCCGCTTCTACTGGCCATCATTCTGTCGCATTTCTTCAGCCACCTGCCGATCAACATCCTTTTGGGCTAGAATCTCTTGATCATTGCCTACAGTAAGGGCCCCTACTTGCCGTATGTGTGTCCTTTTGGCTCTCCAGTGTTTTCTGGGTGTCTCGTCTGCTACTGCAGTGACTTATTCCTCTTATGTAAAATCGCTACCTTATGCAATATTGCCTGTGCCCCCTTTGCAGACTGGTTGATAGTACCATGAGGTGGGGTTGGGAATCTTCCTTGATGATGGGAAATCCGATCCTTAGCATAGGCAGACTGCGAGAGGGCTTGTGGGTTGTGTGGTGTCAAAGAGACCGAAGTGTCGGTCCCTTTAGGAGGAGAGCTTGGTACGTACATCCTGTCGAGCGCGTAATCCCTTCGTTCTGGCGTTAAGGTGTGTAGATCTTGGGAGCCTCTCAAATACTGAGTTTAAGGTTTTGTTTGATGGTGGCGACAGCAGGAATGAGGCTGGCCTCTTTAGAGTTTGAAAGTATTTTTGGTGCTTTGAGGAGAGTGGTTTCAACGATCGAAGTGTGAAAGTCTTGGTGGAGTCTTGCACTCACAGGTAAATTACGTTATTGGAAGCAGATCATAAATGTTGCTTACAGATTTAGCTTGTGTATCCTTTGCCCTGGGCTAAACCGCCGACACCGATAATTCTCTCTTTTCACAAACGAATGTTGAATCCGAATATAGGCGCTGTCGCTCACTAATTCCTTTCATGCATTTGAGGAGCCCCATGAATATATCATTTAAGATCTGCTTTACCATGAGAGAACGCAAAAGCCATGTTTGTGTTCAAGGATGATTAGTTCAGTGGGCAACTTGACCCATGTGCACTACCATTGTGGTGTGAAAGGGGGGGGGGGTGGGGNNGGGGGGGGGGGGGGGGTGGGGGCGGTTTGTCGGAGCCAAGACAAGTTGTTCTGCATGTTGAGAAAAGCAAAGGGTTAAGCTGATAGAGCTTACCTTGGAAGTGTTTGTATTAGTATATAGTGGCCTATCAATCTCTAGTCCTACTAAAATGAACTTCCTCGTGCCACCATTTTGTTGGTCGGTGCGAGATGGCTCGTTCCCACTATGTGAAGCTATCCAGTCTGAATCTGTTATGTCAAACTTGGTAACTTGATATTGGCATTTTTGGACCGGAGATTCGGGTGGATTAGGTTGAGAAGCCGCATACCAAAACAAGGAGAGCGGATGAGAGCAGTAAACACCTACAAAATGAAGAGAATCTTGAGTATAAAGCCAGCGCTGCCCTGACAACTATTTGATGGTTGGAAAGCTCAGCCTCTTTCATCACTCATTCTTCATTCTACTTTCCTACTGCCATTTCACTACAATCTCGGCTCACTCTCCTATACCTCATTGTACACGTTTGCACGCCATTTACTACCATGTGGTTCTCGGGCTTTCCTCGCCTTGTCTTTATGGCTGCTATGCTCTGTTCCCTAGCCGCTGCAGAAAGAGACAGAGTTGTTAGCTCTGCTAGTGATCTTGAACTTGAGTTCTCCAGACCGGACGATGGCTGGAAACAAGTCAAAGGTCCTGGCAACTTCTTTGCAGACGTATATGTCTCTGAAAGCAAAAAGTACATTGCGATTTCGCAAATGCGAAACCCGGGTCAGACTTTTGACTCCTATGAGGCTCTGCTAAGCATCTGGGAGCATGAGAGTGGCCTCAGTGCAGGACAACTCCGGCGCATCAAGTACTCCGACGTTAATCAGGAGTCTGACATTGACATCTTTGATGAGATCTTCACGGCATTCGACTATGATCCCAGTCAAGATGACCGCATTCCCGAGATCTCGATTGAAAGGGACAGTGATCTCTACGAGTATCAATGGGAGTCTTTGCGCAGAACCTCGTTTGGGTCAGATGCTATTGACATTTGCACTGAGTTCGAGGAGACTGAAGGTTTACGTATTGAGTCTTTCGATATTGGTATGGAACGCTATAATAGAAGATGGATCAGGGTCAACTTGGAAAAGATTGCTTGAGATTGATTCATTATGGAATGACTCTAAAATCTGGCTTTGTCTAGTCTCAATCCGTTTTAGAGACAACAATCATATTCCTCAAATATCACAGACATAGAGGGGCAGAGAAAGGGAAGTCATATGTTGGTGGAGTGGGAATATCTCAAAGCAGATGGTAAGCTGGAAGAGTGGTTTTGTACACAGTGATGTGTTTCCACCGTTTCAGTTGTGGAAAACAAGCCTACTAGGCCATATGTTGATAGAACTACATGATAGACATAACATTAACCAGTATCTTTTATCTGATTTGCATGGTGAATATCCCTGTTTTAGTGTTAACTTGGCTCAATTTCCATAGGCTGTAGAATAGATCTTAATGTTTCAATCAGTTGATTTATTCAAGGTTTCACTTCTACACCATGTCATTAGGCTTTGTATGCCACTTCGTTCTTCTCGTTTGCGTCAGCCCCTTGATGTCAAGTCCTTTGGTGTGCTTAGGGATGCTTACGGTCGAAAAATAGAGGATTTGATTAGATGCTCTATAACCTACATCTCTAAGACTAGGTTCTTCCCAGCATCCTACATCACATTTCAGGCTACTATAACGGAACAAAACATCAAGTGAGCCTTCAGATGGGCCGGGCTTGCTCTTGCTGGCCCAAAAAGAGTGGTCTCGAGGCTTGATGTGCAGCTATGGACTCCAACACTGCCTCAGGAGGAGGCTGAACCCCTGGCCTGATGGGTCTCAGAGACCCCAACAACCATGCTTGAGGCTCAATCTCAGTCAGGTCACCCCGAGAGACGAGTGACAAGACGTCAAATCAAAGTAGCTCTCCAGAGTCAATTCTAGAAGCTATAAGGTCGTCTTCTGAAGGAGCAAAGATAGTTATGCATGAGGTTACCTTACTAGATGCCAGGGCAAAGGACCTTCCTTGTACAAGTGAATGCTATGCTAAGCTGTCAGATGTTCAGCATTGTGATGTCTGTGACAAGCCTAGTCATACTGCAAGAACATGAAGTGATGTGGTTTCTCAGCCACACTGTGGCACTGCCATGTGGCTGACCCAGGAAATTGTGTAGATAGACTAAATTGAAGTTCTTCATGCAAAATCACCACAGAATATGTCAGGCAGTAATTCAGACCAGACACATGGGGAAGGTAAAGCGAATCATTTGGATTAATTAAATGGCTTGTCGCGTTTTTACTAGGATTTCTAGGAAGAAGGTTAAGATTTTTGTTTCACTCGGTTGCCATTTAACTCACTCTTGAATCCTGTGTCATGTTTTCTCTATAACGTGCATGTATAGTTGGTGAAACAGCATAGCGAGTGAAACAAAATCCCTCAACGTACACCTTCTCTATTTAATCAACTGATTCTCAACCACCCAGCATATCACAGGCTAATTATGACGAGTGCTTCTCATGCTTCAAGCCCTTCAAAATAACCCAAAACTGCTTGCAGAACCCGACCTTGAGCTTCAAACTTCGTCAGGCGACAAGTAGTGCTCAAGACATGTTTTGTTTTCAGAAGTATAAGTACCAGAGAGCTCAGTGTAAAGACCCAGAGGATGGGTATTATGGGGAATTTGCCTATTGTCGGATTAACCCTGGGTAAACTCGAGCCTGAATACTCCGGCTTAAGTGTGCATGATGGAAGAACTCAACACTTTAGAGAAAGAATAGAAAAGCAAGCTTCACCATTTCGATCAATCTGTATACCAGCACGGTTCCACGTGCGGCTGTATAGGATCACGAGTGACTTCAAAAGTGATTTAACTGAATTCAGTAGATTGTTCCCACACTGATCAGTTCTCGGTAGAGTTCTGAACAGCAAGGTTACGGAATTCCGAAAAGACAACCCTCAAAGCAAACTTTTCAACAACGACCTAAGTCAACTGTCCGAGATGTCAGGTAGACAGGCCACGACGCAGATGGGCTCATCGCTCACGAGGGATGAGCGCGTCAAGGCGATACAAGAGATCATCGACATCCTGGACACTCACCAGGTCATGGATGAATGCGCGTGCGACATGCTGGCCGACGTGTTTGGCGATTGGACGGTCGACGACTGGAGAGGCCTGGACGGCAAGTATGACCTCCTCCGCTCCAGCCTCATTCTCCATGGCCTTTACGTCCCTCATCACCGGATCACTGGTTCGATGATGAACTCGATCGAAGTGGCTTCGCGTCTTGTCGATGAGTGGACCGACGAAATGATGAAGCAGTACGCTGAGATCCCAACGGTGTTCACGGGGAACAGCGCACTGCAGGAGCGTCTCACCAAAAAGAAGGTCCCTCGGGAGCTGTGGAATGTGAGCCACTGGACCCCGGAGGCCGAGACACAGGGCGCTTATTCTATCCGGGAATGGGCGGTCCGTGGCGAACAGGCCAAGCAAGGTAAGGTAACGAAGGGGACGCAGGACGTGCGTGAGGAGTACCGGAAGGGGAGCGCCACGATGGCGGACAAGGTCGAAGGGAGTGCGACCGATCGCTCGATGGAAGGCATGGCGGCAGTGCTGGAGCAGAAGCTCAGCCTGGGCGTGGAGCAGGAGAGGGCCGGTGGGACGAACTTTGCTGATTTCAAGTACGGTAGCCCGTCGTTGCGCAACAACGCCTACGAGATTGAGCAGCGGAGGATCATCGGTCTGCTGGAAAAGGCCTGGCCTAAGGAGAATCAATACTCTGGCACGATGGACACGGTGAGCCTCTGGCGTCGCTTCCAGTCATTTTTTGACGAATGCAGCCAGCTTGGCTTGGAGGAGCACTACCTGCACGACGCACTAACCTGCATGATGGCTGCAGGCAACGTGCGTGACTACTGTGCGCAGTTGGTCCTCACGACAGCTGCGACAGACTGGAAGTCGGTGATGACTCAGATGGAGCAGAGGTTTGAGAATGAGGGGATGAAGCTGGCGCGTGACAACCGCTGGCTGCAGTACACTTTGGACGAGTTCATCCGCGATAAGGGTGATGGCAGGCCGATGCATGAGATAGTCTTTGCGTACTATAAGTGGCTAGAGAGGGGACAGCAGTCTCTCTCCTCCGTCTACCACGGAGATCTCATCCTGCGCGACAGACTTCTGGTAAACCTGCGGCAGCACCACGCCACGGCCAGGGTGTCGATTCGCTACGGCTACTCCAACATGACCGCATTGGACGTGGCAACTCATGTCTGCAACGCCCTCAAGGCTGATCTGTAGGTGACTGCTTTGGAAAGAAAAGGGCAAGTTCTTCCATCTGGAGTATTCAGGCTCGAGTTTACCCAGGGTTAATCCGACAAAACACAATACCCATCCTCCATGTAGTTCATCCAACATTTCATCCAACACATAGTAGAATAGTCATCAGAGGGACAAATAAATGTGGAAAGCCAAAATTAGTGCAGCCTAGGAACCGGGAATAGATTGTAGTCATTCAAACGATTAATGTAGATGGCTCAGTGATCCCACCGTTTATCCTAGGTGCAGGCTAATATCACCTCACTACCTGGTCAAAGACCTTGAACAGGTGAATGAGATGCAAAGTAAGCGCTAGTGGACAAAAAGAAGCCGACTACCGAAAAGAGAGGTGATGACAGTAGGGGAAGGAAATCAAGCAATTGATCAAATCGATGTGGATGCGTAGGTAGCGACCGAATCATCGACAAGTGGTGGTCGGCGAGGGCCGGTGCGACCAGGGGTTCAGCACTGTGGTGTCTGCGGCAAGGGTGGTCATAATACAGGAGCATGTTGGGTAGTACTTCAGGCATCTGGGGAAGAGTACAGTGAATAGGTCGGGTTGATTAAATGGTTTGTTGCGTTTTTATTGTGATTTCTAGGAAGAAGGTTGACATTTTTGTTTCACTCGCTATACTGTTTCACTCACTATACATATACGTTACATCAACCCTTACATCAACCCTTACAAGATTTTGTAGTATGGTGTTAAGCCTTTCGTGGGTCGTCAGCCACAGAGAATATCAGGTTTCGTATTGAAGGGGTGGCATAATGAAGCGCTGTACAGCAAAAACATACCCGTTGTACCCATGTTGCTATGGGACTACAATAGAGGCTACAAGGAACATATATCTTCGGCTTTCAAGTGCTAAGACACTTCTCAAGTCCTAATGCTGACATGCTACCTAACTCCGGGATCAACAAAAGACAGGCAACTCCTATTCTGAACATGAATTAATGAGGCCCAAAATCAGTCAAAAGCATTACAGTGCTATCCTGGGCTTTGAGAATCTGGAGTGAAATATCTATACTATCTTAAAGCTTAGGGGCCTGTCACAAAGCAAGTGTTGTCAAAATTGTAGATATCCACTAGGTTAATCTTGTATTTCACGGTCATGTTCTCCACGAGCCTTTGTGGATAATGGTCTGATCTTCACATTTGGCTCTCTGGTAATTGTATTTACGGTTTAAAGGCACCTTAAGGTCTGGTTGTCGCTTGGCAAAGTAAGAAGCCCAGTGCTTGCCAACAGGTAACGCGTGGTGGTTAGCGAGCAGGCGGTTGGCCATCTCTTCAACGCCATGCAGCCGCGGGGGCAATCCTGGTGAATCCAGGTCTAGAATGAACTGAACAATAATCTGCTCCTTAAGATCGGAGAGTCTCTGCCAGTTAGGGGTGGTATTGCGTCATGAAGTGATACCATTGTGTTGGCGTTGTAGAGTGCTATGAGAGGCCTTGTAGATCTCTGAAGCTCAATAGAGACTTTATCGAGGGTGTTTGTTAAGGGCTTTAAAGATAAGATTGATAGTTGCCTCATTAATTGATAATGGAATGATCTGTAGTGGACAAACTTTACTTGAAAGATAGGAGATGGTGGTTGGAGGCGGGGGGGGGGGGACGATCACTCATCATGTACGTTGCCTATTTTTTATGGCTAGCATATCTAATAGCTAAAACTAACACATTCTGATTGCTACGGACGTTGTAGGTAATAATGAAACTCTGTACTTATAATGAATTATCGGAGACTTCAGGAAGCAGTGTACAGGCTGATGTCTTTGTGGTATGTGAGAAAAGTACTTGACTTTCTAAGTTCTTAGGTGGAATTGGGGGTTGTTAGGCTTGCTTAGTGTACCTAGCTTTACCAGTGACCTCTGAAAAGGATCAGTACCACAATTACTACATCTTTTGTGCTAATTCTTATACGAGATGAAGCTGATTAGGGATCGAGGCTTCTTGACCAGAGCCCTGTAGAGAATAGATAATAGTTGAGTTATGTCTTGATAGCCTATAATTCTTTCGTATCTTGACACGGCAACTTGGTTTTAGCAAAATGTTATGTAATATTTATTCAAAGTACTGACTACGTGTCACGGCTTACTAGCAAAAGAGAGTGATGGCTTGACTCAACAAGCACCCAGCACCTTGTGGCTATAGGTATGGGGGGGATAGGGGCATCTATTGTTTATTGTTTGTTAAAGCATTAGCTAAAGAAGCAGATTGAAAGCCTTTACGAACCTGGGTTTAGCATTGATAACGCTATTTAGTCAGCCAAAGTAACTGCTGTCGACGAAAAAGCAGTCTTTATATGTTATGTCTCAGCTATCACGTGAAGCACTATAGGGGCAAGCCTCTTAGATTTGACTAGAAAGAAGTGGATAAGGGAAATGAGGGAAGTGCTTTGCAAACCTAATGTACTGCTGCATTATACTAGAATACTGTCTGTGGCTTGTAGTCTTCCTCATAGACATGACACTCAATACAAGGAGGCTCCTCACAATCTGCTCCATTTGGTTGAAGCGCAGGCCTGCTTTTATCAAAGGGTGGCCCTTGAAAAGTTAAATGCAATATACTATCAGCACTTTGATCTACATAACGCAGCTAGATGGCCAAGTGATCAGGGTACACATCACAGCACAGCGTAGTGCAGTATAGCACTTGACATATGCCACAATTAGAAACCCAGTATCACAGTAGAGTAGCCTTAGGTTGTCTTTACTACAGCAAAGCCTAGATGGAGGAAATATAGTGCAGTTAGTTCTAGCTCTGCGCATATGAGGAAAATGTTCGGCCTACTGGGACATATCACCACCTGCACGCCAAACTGGGGGAGACTAGGGACCAGACCCAAGTGTTATGCTTGCCCAAGCATATTGGCGTAGTTTCAAGGACCTTTTGTTTACAAGGTTGTCTGTGCCTGCCTGTAGCTGTTGAAATGAAGTTTAGAGAGGATTATTGATCGGGCAATTGTGGTAGGATACTGATTTTAGGTAATACTTAAAAGTTGGTGAGCAAATGGGCCTTTGAACATGCGGAGTGGGCAGAAACTTGCTGTGCTGGTCGATAAGCCTCTAGGGGCGGATTACTGATAGTCGGGAAATTCTTGTTGAACCGCCGGAGTCTACGAAAAATAAAGACGGCGAGTATAAAAGCTACAACGATAGTGGCACAGAAAGGCTGGCAAGCAAAATACCAACTCATGCTCCCAGATTGCAGATATTACGCCTTGTTTTTAAGCAATAGAATACATTCTATTAAATATGAACTGCATTTCATGTAAAACTAAAACTGGCTTAATTTAGGAATAGTTGTTCCTATATGGAAAGTACATCAGCAACATGTCTGATAAATGTATATCATGTATATTCTGTCCCGCTCTAGAACGGAGGCCGATAGAGTTCCGTGTTTCAGTAGGAGTCTTAACCCCGAATATAGGCGCTGTCGCTCGCTAACGCTTTCCATGCATTTTAGGATCCCCGTCAATATATCATTCAACCCACGAGCTGCTTCACGGTAGAAG
The DNA here is from genome assembly GCA_001513815.1 of Ceratocystis eucalypticola. Taxonomy (NCBI): domain Eukaryota; kingdom Fungi; phylum Ascomycota; class Sordariomycetes; order Microascales; family Ceratocystidaceae; genus Ceratocystis; species Ceratocystis eucalypticola. Next base: position 22,361 of record LJOA01000043.1, read on the forward strand.
AGCGCTAAAGCCATGTCAGTTGTGAAGGAGTGGGCAATTTTACCCATGTGCACTGGCATTGCTGCGAGTTGTGTGGTAGAAGGGGGGGGATTGTCAGAGTCAAGACAAGTTGTTCCGCATCTTGAGGATAGCGCAGGGTTAAGCCGACAGAGCTTATCTTGTTAGCAGTATTTGCATAGCACATAGCGATCTATTATCCTCTGACCCTATTAGTATGAACTTCCTCGTACCACCATTTTGTTGATCATTGCGGGGTGGTTCGTTCCCACCATGTAAACCTATCCAGTCTAATTCTGTTATGTCAAACTTGGTAACTTGATATTGGCATTTTGGACCCGAGATTCGGGTGCAGTGAGTCGAAAAGAAGCAACCCAGAATAAGCAGAACAGACTAGAGGAGGACGCACCTACAAAATGAAGGGTGCCTTGAGTATAAAGCCAACGCAGCCTCGACGACGATTTGATGGTTGGAAATCTCAGCATCCTTCACCCTTCACCCTACATTTTTCCTACTACAATCTTGGCTCACTCTACTGTACCTCATTTTACACATTTGCATACGATTTGCTACCATGTGGTTCTCAGGCTTTCCTCACCTAGTCTTTATGGCTGCCATACTCTGCACCCTAGCTGCTGCAGAAAGAGACAGAGCTGTTCGCTATGCTAGAACTCTTAAACTCGAGTTCTCCAAACCGGAGAAGGGCTGGAAACAAGTAAAAGGTCCCGGCGACTTCTTTGCAGAAGTCTACGTCTCTAAAAGTGACAAGTACATTTCGGTTTCGCAAATGCTAAATCCGGGTGGGATATTTGACTCCTACGAAGCTCTGCTAAGCATCTGGGAGCGCGAGAGTGGCCTCAGTGCAGGACAACTCCGGCGCATCAAGTACTACGACGTTAATGAGGAGTCTGATGTTAGCATTTTCGATGATATTTTCACAGCATTCGACTATGACCCCAGTCAAGATGACGGCATTCCCGAGATCTCTATTGAAAGGGACAACGATCTCTACGAGTATCAATGGAAGTCTTTGCGCACAACTACATTTGGGTCGGATGCTATTGACATTTGCACTGAGTTCGAGGAGACTGATGGATTATATATTGAGTCTTTCGATATTGGTAGGGAAGGCTCCAATGGAAGATGGATCAGGGTCAACTTTGAAACGAATCATTAAGATTGATTCATTATCAAATGGCCCTAAAATCTGGCTTTGTCTAGTCTCAATCCGCTTCAGAGACAGTAACGATTTTCCTTAAATATCACAGACTTGAAGCGGCAGAGAAAGGGGAATCATATGTTGGTGGGCTGGGAGGATATAGAAGCGGAGAGTGAGCTAGAAGGGTGTTTTTTTCCATGGTAACGTGTTTCCACCCTCTCAGTTGCCGAAAACAGGCCCGTTAGACCATATATAGATAGAACTAGGTGATTGATATAAGACCAGCTAGTATCCTTCCTACTTACATTGTCAGAATTCCTGTTGATAGTGTCGCCTTGCCTTTATTCCCATAGGCTACACTTTGTGTGAACTGTCAAGGTAGTACGAAACTAAACCTAGATTGCAATCCTGCGGCAACACGCGCGAGATGAATTGGGGGTCGAAATTGAAAACATGGGGCTGAGAATACATAGCTTGACCAGCAAAGAGCAGGTAAAGGGAAATGTACCAAAGACAGAACGAGTAGTAGGCTCAACAGATTAGATTGTTGCAGATCGTAAGACCATAGGTATAAATATACGCATAAGCTTTAGTCTCTAGCCACGACTTCTCGACCGTTGCCTAGGGACATAAGATTTGCCCCTACAACATACTCTCACAAAGGGAGTTTAAGCTTAAACACGACACCAACAAACACAATATAACAGTTAGTCACAGCTTACCTTGTCCACCATGTTCTTACATAACTGCAATATATGTCGAGGCGGTCTGAGCTTTAAAATCCCGAGAATTCGATGTCATTCTGCGCGCGTAAGGTACAATCTTACAGAGTAGCGAAATTTTGGGAATTCCAAAGAGGATAGCTGGTTGGACTAACTCCACTAGATTCTTCTTTGCTTGGCTCTCAGATTTATGCTAATTTTGAAGTCGTGGAAGACAGCCAAGTGTATCTTTGTTTGGAAATGCGATTGTATGGGCTTCTGCATCTTCAGAGCAGTTAGGCTCAAGATGAAGCGCAAGTGGCGACGGGGCTGAAATCAGGGCCTGTCTTGACTGATTCCACGACTCAGGTTAGTCTAGTCTACATCACCTTGCGTCCTACCGTCGGCATCTGTATGTAGTCCTTTTGGAGAAAAGCATACTGACACCCTACAATATATGTTTTTTTTTTGTTTTGGCCAATGGTTGGAAGTGGACCCGGCTGAAGTCCGGATAAACAGATAAGAACAAGCTCCTCATCAGGAAGGTCTCCATATAAGAAAAGGGGTAACGAAACATGGGAATGAGGGAAAAGACAGATCTGTAAGAAAACTTAATGGGATTACTGGACCTATATTGTGACAAATTTACCTGATTCCCATCTATATTCTCAGTCTCCTTTTCTTCCCTACCCTTTTGTAACTCTGTGGTGGGGCTACTTTTTTATGGGCCTTCAGCCACAGGAGGAGCGGGTAAGAGGGTCTTGGTCTTACCCCGACGTTATGGGGGTGGGCCGGGGGGGTGCAAATAAACTTTTTATCCTCATGCTTTCCTTTCTAGCACCTCATGATTTGCATGTCCATGCATAAAGCCCTGACGCTTTGTGATAAGGCGCAACCCTCTTGGTAGGTCTTCAGCCACAAAACATCAGCACTCGCTTTGAAGGCATGGGGCGTGTGTCTAGATGGATGATGGGTCACGTGTCCTTGTGCACCGTTACACCAGTGAATGAAGATATGGCTAGTCTGATAACAGTAAGTCATATTTGTTTCTGGGTCAAAACAGCTTGAAATGCAACTTGCCAATGTAGAGCCCTCTAGCTAAATGCTAGCCCTGAGCAAACTTTGAGATTCGGTTTCTTGGTATCTTTGTTGTGTGGCGCTTCAGACATGCCCCACCCCGCCCTCACAGTCAATACAAACACTTCCTGTGGCTTGTCACAGTACGCTAGCGTCTTCTACATGACCACCGCTTTCACGCTACGCTAGCGTTTCCTGCATGACCACTGTCCTGCTCAATACTGGAGGCTTGCTCANNTAGCTCTTGTTCACTATAACTCTCGTAGATATATAAACTAGCTAGAATCTCCCTCTGTTACCTCAATGTTGCTCCCCAAGCAACGTCCTTGTCTTCTGTTCCTGGTATCTGTTACCGTCCTGAATATACTGTTTTTTCTGTCCTCGTCCTTGTCTACCTGTCCTGCCTGTCCTGTCTTTGAGATATTGGCTTAGTCTCATAGAACCTTCCTGCCTGTCCGTGACAGTCTTCTAAAGGAGCAAAGATAGTTATGCATGAGGTTACCTTACTAGATGCCAGGGTAAAGGACTTTTCTTGAACAAGTGAATGCAATGCTAAGATGTCAGAGGTTCAGCATTGTGATGTCTGTGACAAGCCGAGTCATCATGTGAGAACATGAAGTGATGTGGTTTCTCAGCCACACTGTGGCACTGAAATGTGGCTGACCCAAGAAATTGTGTAGATAGACTAAATTGAAGTTCTTCATGCAAAATCACCACACAATATGTCTGGCAGTAATTCAGACCAGACACATGGGGAAGGTAAAGTGGATCATTTGGATTAATTAAATGGCTTATCGCGTTTTTACTAGGATTTCTAGAAAGAAGGTTAAGATTTTTGTTTCACTCGGTTGCCATTTAACTCACTGCACATGTACTTTGATCTTTCTTGAGTTTTATCTCTTGAATGCCTGTGCTATGTTTTCTCTATACATCAACCCTTACAAGGTTCTGTAGTATGGTGTTAACCCTTTCCGGGGTTGTCAGCCACAGAGAATGTCAAGTTCTTCGTGGTGAAGGGGTGGCATAATGAAGCGCCACACGGCAAAAACATACCCGTTGTACCCATGTCGCTGTCGGACTACATGGAGGCAACATACATATATATCTCTAGCTTTAAAGTGCTAAGACACTTCTTAAGTCCTAATGCTGACGCGCTACCTAACTCCGGGATCAACAAATGATGGTCAACTCCTATTTTGAACATGAACAAATGAAGCCCAAAATCAGTCAAAAGCATTACAGTGCTATCCTGGGCTTTGGGAATCTGGAGTGAAATATCTTTACTATCTTAAAGCTTAGGCGCCCGTCATGAAGCAAGTATTGCCAAAATTGTAGATATCCACTAGGTCAATATTGTATTTCATGATCATGTTCTCCACGAGCCTGAACCAATTGCGGATAATGGTCTGATCTTCACATTTGGCTCTCTGGTAATCGTATTTACGGTTCCAAGGCACCTTAAGGTCTGGTTGTCACTTGGCGAAGTTAGAAGCCCAGCGCTTGCCAACAGGTAACGCGTGGTGGTTAGCGAGCAGGCGGTTGGCCATTTCTTCAACACCATGCAGCCGCGGGGGGCAATCCTGGCGAGTCCAGGTGTAGAATGAACGGAACAATAATCTGCTCCTTAGGATCGGATAGTCTCTGCCAGTTAGGGGTGGTATCGCATCATGAAGTGATACCATTGCGTCGGCGTCGTAGAGTCTCTTTTTTTACGGCTAGCATATCTAAAAGCTAAAACTAATACATTCCGGTCTCTACGGACGTAGTAGGTAATAATGAAACTCTGTACTTATGACGAATTGTCGAAGACTTCAGGGAGCAGTGTACAGGCCGGTGTCTTTGTGGTATGTGAGAAAAGTACTTGGCTTTCTAAGTTCTTAGGTGGAATTGGGGGTTGTTAGGCTTGCTTAGTGTACCTAGCTTTACTAGTAACCTCTGAAAAGGAACGGTACCACAATTACTACATTTTTTGTGCTAATTCTTATACCAGATGAAGCTCATTAGGGATCGAGGCGTCTTGACCAGAGCCCTGTCGAGAATAGATAATAGTTGAGTTATGTCTTGATAGCCCAGAACTTTTTCGTATCTTGACACGGCAACGTGGTTTTAGCAAAATGTTATCTAATATTTATTCAAACTACTGACTACATGTCACGGCTTACTAGCAAAAGAGAGTCACGGCTTGACTCAACAAGCACCCAGCACCTTGTGGCTATCGGTATGGGGGGATAGGAGCATCTATTGTTGATTGTTTGTTAAAGCATTAGGTAAAGAAGCAGATTGAAAGCCTTTACGAACCTGGCTTTAGCATTGATAACGCTATTTAGTCAGCCAGAGTAACCGCTGTCGACGAAAAAGCAGTCTTTGTATGTCATGTCTGAACTATCACGTAAAACACTATAGGGGCAAGCCTCTTAGACTTTACTAGAAGTGGATAAGGGAAATGAGGGAAGTGCTTTGCAAAACTAATGTGCTGCCGCATTATACTAGAATACTCTCTGCGGCTTGTAGAATTCCTCATAGACATGACACTCAATACAAGGAGGTTACTCACAATGTCCTCCATTTGGTTGAAGCGTATACCTGCTTTTATCACAGGGTGGCCCTTGAAAAGTCAAATACAATACACTATCAGCACTTTGATCTACATAACGCATCTAGATGGCTAAGTGATCAGGGTACACATCACAGCACAGCGTAGTGCAGTATAGCGCTTGACATGTAAACTTGACATATGCCAGAATTAGAAACCCAGTATCACAGTAAAGTAGTAGCCTTAGGTTGTCTTTACTACAACAAAACCTAGATGGAGGAAATATAGTGCAGCTAGTTCTAGCTCTGCGCATATGAGTAAAATCTTCAGCCTACTGGGACATATCACCACCTGCACAGCAAACTGGGGGAGACTAGGGACCAGACCCAAGTGTTATGCTTGCTCAAGCATATTGGCGTATTTTCAAGGACTTTTTGTTTACAAGGTTGTCTGTGCCTGTATAGCTGTTGAAATGAAGTTTAGAGAGGATTATTGACTGTGCATTTGTGGTATGATACTGACTTTAGGTAATACTTGAAAGTTGGTGAGCAAATGGGCCTTTGAACATGCGGAGTGGGGGGAAACTTGCTGTGCTGGTCGATGAGCCTCTAGGGGCGGAGTACTGATAGTCGGGAACTTCTTGTTGAACCGCCGGAGGCTACGAAAAATAAAGACGGGGAGTACGAAAACTCCGAAAGTGGTGGCACAGAAAAGCTGGCAAGCAAAATACCAACTCATGCTCCCGGATTGCAGATATTGCGCCTTATTTTTAAGCGATTGGATACATTCTATTAAATATGAACTGCATTTCATGTAAAACTAAAACCGGGTTAATTTAGTAATTGTAGTTCTTATATGAAAAGTACATCAGCAACATGTCTGATAGTTCTATGTCATATATATTTTGTCCCGCTCTAGAACGGAGGCCGATAGAGTTCCGTGTTCCATTAGGAGTCTTAAATCCGAATATAGACGCTGTCGCTCACTAACGCTTTGCATGCATTTTAGGATCCCCGTCAATATATCATTCAACCCACGAGCTGCTTCACCGTACACGAACGCTAAAGCCATGTCAGTTGTGAAGGAGTGGGCAATTTTACCCATGTGCACTGGCATTGCTGCGAATTGTGTGGTAGAAGGGGGGGGGGGGATTGTCAGAGTCAAAACAAGTTGTTCCGCATCTTGAGGATAGAACATGGTTAAGTCGACAGAACTTATCTTGTTAGCAGTATTTGCATAGCACATAGCGATCCATTAACCTCTGGCCCTATTAGTATGAACTTCCTCGTACCACCACTTTGTTGATCATTGCGGGGTGGCTCGTTCCCACCATGTACACCTATCCAGTCTAATTCTGTTATGTCCAACATGGTAACTTGATATTGGCATTTTGGACCCGAGATTCGGGTGCAGTGAGTCGAAAAGCAGCAAACCAGAATAAGCAGAACAGGCCAGAGGAGTAAGCACCTACAAAATGAAGGGAGCCTTCAGTATAAAGCCAGAGCAGCCTCGACGACAATTTGATGGTTGGAAACCTCAGCATCCTTCACCCTTCACCCTACATTTTTCTTACTACAATCTTGGCTCACTCTACTGTACCTCATTCTACACATTTGCATACGATTTGCTACCATGTGGTTCTCAGGCTTTCCTCACCTAGTCTTTATGGCTGCCATACTCTGCACCCTAGCTGCTGCAGAAAGAGACAGAGTTGTTCGCTATGCTAGTACTCTTAAACTTGAGTTCTCCGAACTAGACAATGGCTGGAAACAAGTACAAGGTCCCGGTGACTTCTTTGCAAAAGTCTACATCTCTGAAGATGACAAGTACATCGCGGTTTCGCAAATGAATTCGGGTCATATACTTGACTCCTACGAAGCTCTGCTAAGCATCTGGGAGCGTGAGAGTGGCCTTGGTGCAGGACAACTCCGTCGCATCAAGTACTACAACGTCAATAAAGAGTCTGATGTTAGCATTTTCGATGATATTTTCACAGCATTCGACTATAATCCCAGGCGTTATAACAAAATTCCCGGGATCTCTATTGAAAGGGACAACAATCTCTACGCCTATCAATGGAATTCTTTGCGCACAACTACATTTGGGTCAGATGCTATTGACATTTGCACTGTGTTCGAGGAGACTGATGGATTATATATTGAGTCTTTCGATATTGGTAGGGAAGGCTCCAATGGAAGATGGATCAGGGTCAACTTTGAAATGAATGATGAAGATTGATTGATTATCGAATGACCCTAAAACCTGGCTTTGTCTAGTCTCAATCCATTTTGGGGACAATAATGATATTCCTTAAATATCACAGACTTGAAGCGGCAGAGAAAGGGGAATCATATGTTGGTGGGCTGGCAGGATATAGAAGCGGAGAGTGACCTAGAAGGGTGGTTTTTTCCACGGTAACGTGTTTCCACCCTCTCGGTTGCTGAAAACAGGCCCGTTAGACCATATATAGATAGAACTAGGTGATTGATATAAGACCAGCTAGTATCCTTCTGACTTGCGTTGTCATAATTCATGTTGATAGTGTCGCCTTGGCTGCATTCCCATAAGCTACACTATGTGTGAACTGTCAAGGTAGTACAGTACGAAACTAAATCTAGATTGCAATCCTGCGGCAAAACGCGCGAGATGAATTGGGGGTCGAAATTGAAAACATGGGGCTGGGAAGACATAGCTTGGCCAGCAAAGAGCAGGTAAAGGGAAATGTACCAAAGACAGAAAGGGTACTAAGTAGGCTCAACAGGTTAGATTGTTGCAGATCGTAAGGCCATAAGTACAAATATACGCATAAGCTCTAGTCTCTAGCCACTAGGGACATGAGATTTGCCCCTACAACATACTCTCGCAAAGGGAGTTTAAGCTTAAACACGACACTAACAAACAAAATATAACAGTTAGTCACAGCTTACCTTGTCCGCCATGTTCTTACATAACTGCAATACATGTCGAGACGGTCTGAGCTTTAAAATCCCGAGAATTCAATGTCATTCCGCGCGCTTTAGCTACAATCTTACAGAGTAGCGATATTTCGGGAATTCCAAAGAAGATAGCTGGTTGGACTACCTCCACTAGATTCTTCTTTGCCTGGCTCTCGGATTTGTGCTAATCTTGAAGTCGTGGAAGACGGCCAAGTGTATTTTTGGTTGGAAATGCAGTGGCAACAGGGCTGGAATCGGGGCCCGTCTTGACTGATTCCACGAGTCAGGTTAGTCTAGTCTGCATCACCTTGCCTCCTAAGGTCGGCATCTGTATGTAGTGCTCTTGGAGAAAAGCATACTGACACCCTGCAATATATGTTTTTTTTTTGTTTTAGCCAATTGTGTAGAGATTTTGTAATGATCTATGGATCATGTATGGTTCAGGCCCTGCCCTCACCCAGGAAACCATACAAT
>LJOA01000459.1:0-31645 GCA_001513815.1 Ceratocystis eucalypticola
GAGAAAGCCTTGCAAACCAAGATCTACACTGACCCCCGAACGTCTTGCCCCAGCTGGCTACTCCCAGTCATCAGCGCATTTGACAGGAAGAAGGCCGCCACTCTGCCACCGCCACGACCAGGCCTGGACACCGAGATCCGACTAAAGCCAGACGAATCGACCCCTGCGTGTCCCTTGTATTCCATGAGCAGAGAGGAGCTGCTAGTCCTAAGGAAAACCCTGTACGAGCTCCTCGACTCTGGCTTCATTCGGGCTAGCAGTGCTGAAGGAGGAGCCCCAGTGATCTTTGTCAAGAAACCCGGCGGAGGCATTCGCTTCTGCATTGACTACCGCGCCCTGAACAACGCCGCAGAGAAGGATGGATACCCACTGCCACTCATCCACGACACCCTCCGTGACATTGCATCAGCCAAATACGTCTCCAAAGTCGACGTTATCTCCGCTTTCCACCGTCTTCGAGTCAAAGAAGGCCATGAACCACGGACTGTTTTCCGCACCCACCTCGGCTCCTTTGAATGGCTGGTAACTCCGTTCGGCTTAAGTGGAGCACCGGCTTCCTTCCAGCGGTTCATTAACCATGTCCTTTCCCAGTGGCTAGGCATTACCTGCTCAGCCTACCTAGACGATGTGGTGATCTATACTTCAGGTTCCAGAGAAGACCACCGCAAGCTTGTCTGTCAGATCATCAAGGCCCTGGGCGATGCAGGCCTCCAACTAGATTGGGACAAGAGTGATTTCGAATCCTCCTCAATCAAGTATCTGGGCTTCATCGTAGAGCCTGGTATCGGAATCCGCGCCGACCCTGAAAAGACCCGTGCAATTCGAGAATGGGAAGCCCCAACTTCCATACGTGGCCTCCGTAGCTTCCTAGGCTTTGCAAACTTTTACCGCTGTTTCGTCAAGAATTACTCGACTTTGGCGATGCCATTGACTACACTGACCAAGAAAGACCATCCGTTTGTTTGGGGCCCAGACCAGCAAGAAGCTTTTGATAAGCTCCGCCAGGCCCTCATCTCTGTACCTGTCCTGGCTACCTATGACCCCGATCGCCCTACTATTGTTGAAGCGGATGCCTCTGGATGGGCAATGGGAGCCTCATTGAGATAACGGGGCCTGGATTCCCTTTGGCGGCCTGTTGCATACTTCTCACGGAAACTCACCCCGGCCGAGGTCAACTATCCCATCCACGACAAGGAAATGTTGGCAATCTTTTCCTGCTTGAAACATTGGCGCCCTTTCTTAGCTGGCATTACATTCCAAGTACACACCGACCACCGCAACCTCGTCTACTTCCAAACCCGTCAGACCCTTTCAGAACGTCAACGCCGCTGGTCTCATGAGCTATCTTAGTTTGACTTCACATTAATACATAGACCTGGAACGACACAAGTCACCTCTGATGCTCTGTCCCGACGCGACCAGGACCTCCCACACGACCTCTCTGACGATAGACTACATGCAGAATTGCAAACCATCGCAGACTCCAGCCGAACTGCCAGCGCCCTGTCCATGGCAGGAAAAAGAGGATGACGCGGAGGACCACGAGCTGGGAAAACAACTGGCAGACAGATACCGAAGACTGGTGGGACGTATAATGTACGCGAGTACCATGACTCGTCCTGATATAGCATACGCCCTCGGAAGACTCGTGGCGGCATTCAAGGCACCGAAGCAATCTGACAACAAAGCTCTTACAAAGCTTCTGCAATACCTGTCCGCGAACAAGAGTTTCAAGATCGTCTACGCGGCTCCAACAAGGAAACCCAGGCACAAGCCCATACGCTGCTATATGTACACAGATGCCACATGGGTCGATGGCCCTGATGAAAGGTCCACGAGTGGGATAATCATCTTCATAGCAGGAGCCCCCGTGATGTGGATGTGCAAAAGACAAAAAGTGGTTGCCAGAAGCTCCCTAGAATCTGAACTAATCTCTATGTCAGGAGGAATGGCCGCCGCAACCTATGCAAAGAACTTCGCAAGCGCTATTGGTCACACACTGGAAATCGAAGTATACGCGGACAACAAAGGAGGGATCTCGACTGCGAACAAGCCCAACGCAACCTCTAAAGCCACCAGGCATATTAGGGCCAGCGACATGTACATCCGTGACAAAGTCGCTGACGGAACTGCTAAGCTCGGGTACGTGAGCACGAAACAGCAAATCGCCGATGCCCTCACAAAGCCATTATCAGGACCACTGGTGGAGAAATACAACAAGGTGATGTTCGGAGGACTAGATCCACACACGCCGCCTCGCCAGTCCGTGTCAGCCTGAAAAAGATACACACCTGATGGTGCGAGGGGGGGTGTTGCGTGGCGGCAGCAACGGACATGAGTGGCGTAGAGGTCACTGCTAGTACAACGTGAGTGATTATAGCGTTCTGTTTACTGTGGTCAATAGCTGCAGGGTTACAACTGCCGTATCATAGACGCAGGCGTAACACCCACAAGGGGGTGGTGCATTGACAATTGGTGTCCATGGATGACAGCCAGCAATGGTTGATAGAAAATTCTGTTGGATGAAAGCAGGGAATACAAATAGGACACAAGGCACTTAGTTTTAGATTTCTTATTTCTTCTTTAGATTTCTTCAAATTAAAACGTCTTACGGTATTTTCTCTGAGCACTCAGCGTTAAGCACCGGCAACAGGGCATAACGGGGTTATAGAGTAGGTGCACAGAGGGACGTATCATATAAAAGCTATAAAATGCCTACAAGGGCTGCGCTTATTGGCTAGTGTGGATCACTCCATCTTTGGTTTCCGCCATTTGAGCGAGTCTCTCTATGTAGAATAGATCTTAAATGTTGAATCAGTTGATTTATTAAAGGGATAACTTCTACACTACGTNNCTTCAGCCACAAGAGGTATGAATAAGTGGGGCATGTATGGGACGCCACTTAACCTGGATAGTGCGCCACGCAACACTCTATGAAGCCTCTTATCTCGGGATTGCCTAGGTCAAGAACGGGTGTCCCATCTACACGGACGAGTACAGCAATGCATGCTCTCGCATTTATGATAGTTCATCTGTCATATAGACGTTTACCTAGTCTTAGTTTGCTCAGGCATAGTACTATCATGTTGTGCCAAGCACTCGATGCTTGTTTGAGACTATTCGGGGCTTTGTTGAGCTCCCAGACAACTTCCAGCTTCTTCAAATGTGGCAGTGGGCTCACGCGTACCGGCTTCTCATTCGTTTCTAGCATTTGCTTTGTGACATTCTAGAACACGTCAACACACTATTCATTGCAAAAAGGGCACTGGTCGTTGTTTGCTTTGAAGCTGGTGCATATGGCTCGTAGGATTTGATGCCTTGCTCTTGCCCAAGTCCCTGTGCCATGAGTCTGTCCTTGAACCTCTCTGGATATCCATCGACGTTTGAACTGTTTCTGCAGTGTCCCCATTCTTGGTTGTTAGGTCTCCCTTGGGCTTCTTCTGTGCATTTTCCTTTTTTGCTTGTATGTTGCCATGCTTTGTTCTTCTGGTATGACGTCTTACTTCCGAAGAATTATAGCGACTTGGCGGCAAACAAATGCATTGTCGTTGGAGGCGTTCCAGCATGTGTATCTTCAGCTACGTTTTCACCAATCATCAATGGAACTCCATCTATGTTTATGCATGATATCTATGGCTATGTTGAAAGATAGCTCAAATGACCTTCGTCTGCCTTTGATACTCGCTCCCTTCGCAGTGTACGCCGAGTGCATGGCAGCAAAGGGCGAGAAACTAGTGGGCATTGACGAGCCCATTAGAATCGTGCAAATCGAGAGGGAGTCGTTCTAGTTGAGCTTCGGCCGCCTAGGATTGTTAGCTGTCCTCCAGAGCCACGATGTGTCTGCCATTTTGATGTCAGCTCTCCGCCTTGGGACGTTGTTGATTCTGAACACTTTTGATACTTTTGCCTATCTTGGGTTCAATTCTTCGCTTCCAGCTGTTTAAGGCGCCCATGTCTTTCTTCCCTATTCTGTATTTGTTTGGCCCGTCTGCAACTGAACGCATCGTCGATTATGATGAAGCAGTATTGCGTCTTGTTGATGCCAACTAGGTCTCCTAGCAGCCCCTGGCTATGTAACGTGTCGGAATGGCCATTTGTCTTGGTGATCTTCCCTTTCACTATCGGCTTTGCAGCCATTAACCAAGACTGCTGGTGTATCTTCTAAGCTTGCTTTCACCTGGGTTACACCACTGTTGTCTATCCAAAAGTTGAGGATGCTATTGCTTGCGGAATTCATCTCATCCGTGTTGGCGGCAGAAGTCTTGCTACGCTCCCAGGTCTCCTTGAATCGGCCAAGTTTCTTCCTTGCAGCCAAGATTCTAGAAGGAGAAACATCCTAGCTCTCTAATTTTCTTTGTTTCACGCCCCAACCTTAACTGCCTGCCTTCTGTTTAATCGGTAACAACAAAATGCCACCATCGATCAATCGACCTTTTCTGCAGCGCTGTTCCACACTCGGGTATCTCAACCAACTTGAATCTTCTGTTATGCAAGTTTTTAACAGCTTTTATCTCCTTCTGGCCGCTTGGCCTGTTCCATTGTGTGACCCATCATGTTTAAACGTCAACAGCCCAGAGAGCTGGTAGGCTTTCTCTCGGTTGGTAGCTGTTTCCATACGTGGATAGCAAATCTCGACTGTTTGACCCAGTTAAGTCTCTTTAATTGAGGAAAATTAAGGAGTGTGGCATCCCTTGAATTTCATGACGATTAAGCCTCGCTTGTATCCTCCGCCTGGCGTCCAGGCTTGTCAAATATGATGCCCTAGCCTGTTTTGCCATGACCTCTTCAGTCATCTCTTCGATTTCAGCGGGCGAATTTTCCATTGTGTCAGGTGAGCAAAGAAGCAGAGGTTGGGAAGTAGGGAAAGAAAACAAGAAAAATAAAGAAAATAAAGAAAATAAAGAAAATAAAATCAAAACTAGATGAATAAATATAAAACAAATGGAGATAAAGTGCACGACGTGTGAACAGAAAATTTTCGCAGTTTTAACGATAATTATTTTTAGTCCCACCTTCACTATTTATCAACTAAATCATTAACTTGCATCTCACTCACGGATTGTATTAGGTTTCGTCTAAACCAGCTGCTTATAGGGGTGCTTGTGCCATGGAAGCACTGAGCTGTGGCAGGTGAATTTAGTTTCATCAAGTCTAAGGGTTGGAATCGGTAATCTGAGCCAGCGCTTACCAGATCGCTGTGCTGCCCCTGACTGAGTTCGACGAAGCGCTCTGGCTGACCATTGCGCAAGATGATTCAGATAGCCGCGCAGCAAATGTAAATGGAGGGCTGCTTCCACGACATTTGTTCGGTCCAGGCGCTCAGGTGAGGTCTATTTAAATAGGTCGAGATCCGCATTTCGATCAATAATTTAGATAGATAATATGCAACCAAGAAATCACAGATCACTCTTTTGTTCTTCTCCTAACTTGTGCCATAATTTACCCAGTGTTATTCCGGTTAAAGACAGTTTGGTCTGCGCAGGCGACGCCTACATGCGCCCCTCCCTAGTTTTGCGCAGGAAACTTTCGGGCACGTGATCATAGACCCGTAGCAGAGCAGTTATCTTTTGTAGGGAAGGGAGCCGAGCGGTCAACAGAGGAGCTGCTGGCCAAGAGGCGGCCAAGGCAATCGCAACATGCGATGTATATACACTCAGATGCCTCACGCAAAAGATACGGAGACACCGGACGCCGTGGCAGGCTGGGCTCTACTTCTGGCGAAGGGAAACAGCTCGTGTGGCAGGCAAAGGGAAGTCGTGGATGCAGAAGCTATTGCTACCCCAAAGACAGTTGGAGCCGCTACTGAAATCGCCTCCCCGAAGATCAGACATTTCGGCGAAGCACCGGGCCACTCAACCCCGCATGACATCGGCTAGACGGAGGTATTACACATCGGCGCGGTCGCCCGAGTCCTGTCAGTCCGCCCCGGACACCGCCGCGTCGAGGGATGTCAGGCGCGGATAAACTTGGCCCAAAGTGGAGGGTATGCCGCATTGGCATCTAAAAGGGGACGACATGGCAATGGGTGCGTTACCTCGGGAGCGGGAGTACCGAACAGCAATTTTTTGCGCTGCTTGCTTTTGTTTTGCATCGACTCTACGACTTGTTCGCTGTTTTTTTTGTTCTTTTGTACTACAAATATGATTGAGCAGAAAAGGGCCACTTGAACTTGAATATATTTAACGTCTACAGAAAAGGGCCACAAGTTAGCTTCGGGGTAACTGTGCTTCGCTCGTCAAAGCCTTAAATGAGCCTTGCAGGGCTAGCTTGTCTAGTGGCTAATCCTACGTTGTTTAATCTCTGGTTCCCGTATACGTTAAGCGTCAATGCGTCGTGGAGATTCCAGCTTCGCCCGGGATAACATCGGGTAAACACATGGTCTAAGAGATGCAAAGGGATTCAGGACTTGGTCCTTAATTAATCAATCAATCAGTAGAATGAAAATATAAGAAATTGACAACGCAAAGCCCCCGGACAAGATGCAAGTCTCAAAACATGGCCCCCAACAAAGATTAGAGATTCCCTGTTTTCCTCTCCCTGTGTACATTTTCCAGTAGCAAAGTGGTCCGTTCAGGCTTGATACCCTCTTACAATCACCAATTTAACTGTGAAACCTATCCTCTGTATCTTAGGGTTAATAGCACAAGGAGCGAAAAAAAAGGGGATCTGCAATAACCCCCCCTGGCCCAATAGTACTCGTAAATTTTCTCAGAAGAAGCCTCCTAATCTAGCGAGCCGCTCGGAGTTTTCACTACTCTACCATGACACTACGGTTTGTACCGAAGAATAACTCAAGAGGCTGAAGCGGAGAATAGCAAGTAACGACCCTAAAACCGGCATAATGATCGCGTCTCACGACGGATGGGAATGTCCCCTTCCTTCCCATTGCTCAATAACATATCATATGCGTGCTACCCTGCCTGCGTCTTCCCACCAGTACCACAACATGCAGGTCAAAGCCGCTATGATGTTTCCCTTAATTCGGCTATATAATGCTGAGCCTTTCCAACACTGAGATCATGGCATGATTTGTTTCTGTTTGACTACGATTTGTTTGTCGCAAATGGAGTCTATCTCACTTAGAGCCTTTGCTCGACTTTGGTGTCACAAGGCGAGCTTCTAGGGTCTATCGCCCGTACCGTGGAAAGGACAGAGCTTGCATAATAGGGGAGAGGGAGAGGGAGAGGGAACAGATAGATAACACGAACTCCAACAGCCAGTCCAGCATGAAAAACGAAGGGAAACAGAGTGCATCTTGTGGGGGTCCAAAGGTTTCCCGTGTCCATAAGCTCTGTCCGCATTGTGTTCAGGCTGTCTGTCCTTCATGCACACATACCTTTAGCGTGACATATATCAAGGATTGTGCATAGGGATGTTTGTTTCCTACCAGCAAGACCGGGGATATGGTTATAGGTTATAGCAGTTAAGCGTCGGTTTATAGTGGATATCGAATCAGGGGCAAGCTAGGCACTAACTAATAAACATCTCTTTTGGCATATCAGTACTGGACTGGGAATGTGGCTTCCCCTGAGGTCAAGCGCTACCCCCGTTCTAGCCTTCGCCCTAGCTGCTCGGGCGCAAAAATATGCGCAGTCGCTAGTGTAGTTGATTCTGTGTGAGGAAAAAAAGCCCATGCAACATCTCAGTCACAAGTGCCTGTGTCCACCTGGCACATCACTTTCCGGATTGTAAGGTGTTCCGCTGACTATAGGGCAAGCATCACGTAGAGCTAGCCTGATCAATACATGATGGCAGCAAGGTATTGCCAAGTGGGTGGCTGGCCCCTGACTCTCTCCTCTTCTCCCCTCCTGGTATAGACAGACTTACTAGGACTGTTATTGAATTTACCATGATGGTGCGGTTTCGTTCTCTTTGCCCAAAGTAGGCTTAGGCTAATACTAATAGTATTAGACTTGGCGGCCTGATATCGATACCTATTAAAGCGGCTAGCTTAACAGGCGGGGGAGTCAGAGCAACCGGGACAGGCAAAGGGTGGCCAACTAACTCCGTACGGCTCAGTTTCTCTATAAAGTCGATGCAGTCCTGACAGCAGGAGGATTATCGAAAGACTCCATCTCTCACCACCACTCTCTTACCACTAATCTCAACGCCTGCCTACCTTCCATTCTCTCTGCTCTCCGTTGCACCTATTTGTCTTGTGACATCTTTTATTATACCTTAACTTATTCTAATTTTCTGCGCTCAACATACTACCATGTGGTCCTCGACGTTCTTCCAATTGGTCTCTATGACTGCTATCTTCTCTGCCCAAGTGATGGCGGGTGATAGACAAGTCACTCCTACCAGCGATCTTGGTTTCGAATACTCTGTATCTGAAAAAGGCCTGTCACAATTCAAGACCTCCGGGGGCTTTTTCAGCCAGGTCTCCTGCTCCAAAGTGGACAAATCGATTGAAATTGTGCAAATCAACAATCCAGTAGAGACCTTGGATTCCTACGAAGCCGTCCTAAGCATGTGGGAGAATCAAAGCGAACTCACTGCTGGTGACATCAGACATGTCAAGTACGACAAAGTCATCACCGATGCTGATATCCAGATACTTGACAGAGCCTTCGCAACATTTGACTACGGCTATGATGCCAGCACAACCAAGGAAGTTTCTGCGATAAACGTCTCTAGAGACTCGTCCATTTACGCCGGAATCTGGGCTTCTCTGCGCGCAACATCATTTGGACAGGATGCCATTAAAATGTGCACTCAGTTTCAACTGTTGGACAAGTTCTACATCACGTCGTTCGACTTTGGTAAAACTGACGTCAATGACCGCTGGATCACAGTTAACTTTGAAGTCAGCTACGATTAATGTGCTGACGATAGCTTTGAGGGCTGTGTCTTGGATGACTGCACTCTGTCATCCTGGGTGGTCGGTAGATAGGGCATCTATGAGCTAGTCTGCAGAGCAGAAGGAAGGACAACAATACAGCGGAGAAGAATCACGAATTATGGATACGAACGGGGAAGGAATAGGAGCATCTCCTCCAGGAATCGGTAGACTAGGGGCACGGACAGGAAGAAGATGCCCAAAGAGTGTTTTTAGATTGCAGATAGCAATAAGGGGATTGACAAAATATTAATTCGACTATTGAACCTGAATCTTGTGTCGAGATGTGCCATGCCAGAGGGTTTTACTCAAGATAGATGTTGATTCGAGGGGCGGGTGGAACAAGTTCCCAAGTCAAATGGCAACATGCAAGTTTGCATATCCTAGGAACGGAACTAGAACGATACACATGGGCCGAATAGGTAGACGCCACCATAGTGCCCAGACGTACTTTACAGCTTCTAGCAGGTCTTGATTTCACATGATATCTTGTAGCAATGCGGGTAGTATTAAGCTTATGAAGCTTGGCACAATAGAAACAGGACTAGAGCGAAGCTCGAGGCTTGCAGTGGCCTGACAAGAGGAAGACATAATGCCCATGTCATTACCTAACCGCAATACAGGTACACCAATAAAAATCCTTGTGCCAAGACGCCTGGATGCGCTATCTAACTCCGAAACCAACAAAGGATAACCAAGCTAGCTAGCCTAGCCCTCCCCGTCCATGTCCCCCCTATTTGAAGCATGAATGAAAACTATGGATCATTGCCCAAGGTAGCTAGCTACTTTTGAGAGCTGCTTTTGAAAGATCCTCTGAATACTGCATGAAGTCTGTACGTCAATGCTTGCTAGCAGTGCAATTTTCGAGCTGTTGTCTGACAGACAAGAGGAAGAGTTAGTCCAAAAGAAAACCACAGCTTTCCACAACGTAGGGATGCTTGTTGCGTGAATATTTTCAGCTGCGCCTTTTCGGTATAAGATAGAGTAGAGACTCAGACATTGGGGCGTTGAGATAGTTTACGTCTTCCCATGGCATCAAGCGCGTTATTTGGGATCTGGAAATGCCAAATCTTAGAAGAGAGTTTGGGCTGCACCAGGCCGGTGATAGATAGGCCTCTGACCAAGCCTTTACTGATAAAAATACTCGCCTGTATTAGTCTACGCACAGAGAAGGACAAAGGCGATGTCGCGTAGCGCTCTAGATACACACGCCCCATGTCTCCAAAACTAGTACTAGCGCCTCTCGTGGCTGACGGCCTCACTCGAGAGTTGACATGCCACCCGAAACAATGAGAGGGTTGTATAAACAGAAAACAAGGGATGGGGCGCTACAAGGGAAAGCTTGGAGGTATAAACTGACGAACGCGGTGTATCTGCAGACACTGCGAGTTTGCCTTGTATAAGCCGACGAGACTGTACGAATAGCGGTGTCCTAGAGATCTGATACATGCTTGATAGCATTCTTTTGCTTTCCTACATGACCAAGAGGAGCTCTGTTACTAGAGCATATATATTTATATATACACTGAGTTTTGGCCAATATCTATCATGGACTCGTAATAGTAGCCTCACTCTGAAAAGCTAGTGAGCAGTGTCGCCTTGGGCGTATGTTTCAAGTAGGGTGACAATGGAGCAGGTGGTTGGTTACACGTCATTTATGAGCTTTGCACAGGGAACTGGCCTGACTGTGCGTTGACTCTGAGCGATCCGAGCTAAAAGAGCTCAAGAACAGCTTTCCAATGCGGCTATTTTCCTCAATCGAGAGTGGTCTGAGAAAGAGTCGAAATTAAATTGCGTAATCAGCTTCACATGAAAGAAATTATTGCACTAAGCTACCTACATGTAAGGCTCTGAAACAATAGCGAGGTGCTGGCAAATGAATTTTCAACGCTCCCTAGAAAGCTGAGAGCATCATCCATCCATGACAGACTGGGTGCAACAGAAGCAGAAGAGTTGTCTTGTCGTGAGGTCAAGGTCACGTCACCACACAAACGAAATTAGCTTCACGGACCTAGTATGATTGTCGCTAGCTGCAGCTCTACTGAACTGTCGATTTATCCAAGGGACACTGCTGTTACTTACACGACACGCTGCGTTTTTATTTATTTAGAAGGACAGGCTCTAGGAGGGACAGTCAAATGAGTGAACTGGTTGCTTCTATGCCTGAGTTTATCATGTTGACTAGAGGCTGAAGATGTCTTCTAGATGATGATATAGGAACACCATACTAACGTTAGATTGCTTGGACGAGCCACAACCATTCCAGGGTAGCTGGAGACTTGGCAAGTCTTTGCTACGGCCTATACACATTCCAAGGTTTCTTAATTGATGGCACTGTTTCTGTTGGCGCGAGACGGGCTACTCTAGTCCTGTAGGGGATTTTCAATAATGAGAGGGTTCGAAGCTTTAACCGTATCGTCTCGTTTTCTGGATTGAAAAAGCAAGCCAAAACACGATACTCACGGACTAAAAAGTAGGCATCACGAACTACAGATGCGCTGCATACAGCTCTTCCCAGTCATGTCTTGGATACTGTCGGCAAGGTCCGTACTTCCTACATCGATACAGCCCCTCCACTAGATACCCCATCCTGTTGTGGTTCGGGGCTCCGCGTTGTGAGTAGATCCGGTATACTGATTGGCCTCCTGTCTTGTATCCTCTTGATGACTTCGGCTGACGGATTTTAAATCTGGGGTCGTATGGGCTTGTAGTCAGATGATCATATCTATATTGTTGGTTAGCCTGGTCATGCTCTGACATGTTCATTCCACCAAGAGGTCTGTATACACGCGACTGAGCGTGATTGATACGCGGTTGACAGTTCCTAGTTCTCATCGAGCTGCATGTTGACCACACCTGTTCTTCTCCTCCCACATCCCACATAAGTTATCGACTAGATGTTGGGGGTTTCGGTGGTGCGGCAAACGAGCTAGCCGGCATTAAACCCTCCACTGAGACTTGGTCAAGGCTATATGCGACAGTCCGGAAGTCCGGCAGTGGTAAGCCCGTTTCTTGCCAACTCCCGTCAAACACAACGTACAGCTAACCGGTCTTGCAATGGGAGCACATCCTTTTTACCATTAAGTAGGCTGTTTGCTTCTAGCCGTTTTGGCGTGGACTTCCTCAGGCCAACGTTTTGTTGGTCGCCTTGAGATGGCTTATCGCTGCTCTTCATAGTATTTGAGCCCTCTGTAAAACTCGACAATGTGGCTTTGGTAGCGCCCGAATTCGGTTCTTTTAAGAGACAGTCTGAAAGATTATGGGCACGAAAGAGCCCCAGGAGGCTGAAGATGAATACCAACCAAGGGCGGCCAACTGTGTGTGGCCTCGTCTCCCTATAAAGGCGATATAGATCACAATGAGATGAATGCCGAGATGTTTGGAGCCCCCCTCCTGACCTGCCAGTCGGCTTAGCCTGTTAGCGCTTGTATTTGATACCTGCAAGTGCGTCCGAACGAACGGTGCCTTTCTTAACAATAACATCCCGACATTCCCATCATGTACAACCTGCCCATCCCAACTAGACTGGCTTTCAGAACACAAGGCCCCAAAGCCCTGCCTACGGGATTAAGGGCGCGATGACGTGGCACAGGTGGCGCATCGAGAAGATTGGTTGGTACAGGAGCGCCATCGCGTCCAGGTAGCCAGCAGCCCAGCGTCACTCGAGATAAATAGTGTATATAAAGACTCTGCCGAGAGGAAGCGTTGCTCAATGGAAAAAAGATCGTTAGAATCAAGATAGAGAAAGACACCCTGTAAAAGAATTCGCACTCTGAGGCTCAAGTCCTGAGCGACCGAGAAAGATCCACGCAACACCGGCATTGTTAGTATTCCGCCCGCCATGGCCATGAGACAAATAGTAGCACCAGCGACGAGGCCTGGACATGCATAGACTGCAACACATCGCTTTTATTTTCGGTTGCTGTATCGATCGCTTGAAAGTCATATTAATTTTAGAGGCTCATGCTTTGGCTCAATGAAGCTGATTATTCAGCTTGTTGTACACAGGGGCTCTTGACACTCTAGTAATGCGAATAAACTAGCCGATTGGGATTAAAGCCTCCGATGAACCCTTGCATACCCGCGCACTGTTGTTTCTTGAGTAGAGGTATATATTTATAAGCATCACCCAACTCCTGGGTGCTTGCTGAGCTATGGCTCTATAGGACCAACCACTTTTGATTAATAATGCGACGACTTCTCGGGCGAGGATGGAGGAATTTTGAAGGCAAGGAAGCGTGAAAAGGGAAAATGTGAACCCCGAAAGCCAAGTCGAAAAGAGGGATGGGGCTCAGAGAAACAGAGCAGAGAAAACTAGGATTGTGATGTGAGTATGGCTGTAGTGGTAGTGAGTGATCCATCATCGATATATGGACTTCAAGACTAGTACACTGCACCCCTCCTCTATGGCGTTTGTCCTTGGGCAAGAGACTGTATGTAGCCTTTTGGCTGATCAGGGCCGAGTCTGAAGATATGTGCCGTCGTCCGTGTGGCCGTTCTCTTTATAACAATACGCCCGTCTCTGGATGCTGTACACACCGCAAGTCTACTGCCCAAGAGCCACTTTTGCATCGCCCATGCTTCTCACTGAGAATACACAAATTCTAAACCTAAGCTAAAATTTAGGCCCTCAGCAGGCGTCTGCGCTAAGTGATATTAGTTGCGGGATGTGGGGGTTCGTGGGTATACAAGCAACTGTATCGCGTCATGGTTCAGCATGGGGCAGAGCCAGCTCGCCGGATCCATGAGAATAGTGTCTTTTTTTTTCACACTGAATCTTCTTTAGTATGGGCATCCATGAGATGTCATTTCAATATGGCTCGTTCTGACTATGCAAACTAAGCTCGAACTTGTTATGTCAAACTTTGCAATGCGATAGTTGCTCATGTCTTCTTGCCTGAACTTGCGGAGCAGTAAGTTGACGAGCAAAACGATACAGAGACAAAGGCAGGATTGGCAAACATATGGTAGGCGGCCCTCCTATAAAGCTATTGGGGTTCTAGTGACAAGATGACGGTTGGAAAGTTTGAAGTCTTGCCGCCCGCTTAGCCTCTCTCTCTCTTCAACTGAAATCTTTTGCTTTGGCTCATCTTCCCTCTGCTCTACTTTGTTACACTACTTGGCACAGGCTCTGCAGCAATGTGGTTCTCGAGTTTCCTGCAACTAGGCTTCGTGGCTACTATGTTCTATTCTCCAGTAACCGCTACGGATAGACCTGTTCAACATGTGTCTGATCTTAAACTCGAGTTTTCGGACAGTCCACAAGGCTGGAGACTTTTCGATGGTCCTGGAGAATTTTCTGCTAGTGTCTCTGTTTCAGCACTTGAAAAGTCCATGACGATTTCACAGATGTCCAATGATGAACACCTTGTCGACTCTGACGAAGCCTTGCTGAGCATCTGGGAACATGACAGTGGTCTCGGCGCAGGAGAACTAAGACATGTCAAGTTCAACAACATCGACTTGGACTCAGATGTTGAAGTTCTCGATGAAGCTTTCGAGAAGTTCGGCTACGACCCTAGAAAGCCAAACAACTACAACATTCCTGCAATTGCTGTTCAAAAGTCCAACACTGTTTGGGATTCTCTACGCACGACATCGTTTGGACAGGACGCTATCAAAATGTCTACCAGGTATAGGGGGACAAAGAACCTTTACATTAAGTCGTTCGACATTGGCAGGGCAGGGCGCGATGCGAGATGGGCCAGGGTTAACTTTGCTGCTAAAATGTAATCATCCGGAAGACGCCCTCGGCTTTGTCGTGTGGCCAGTTTCACTCCATCCCGAGTTCGAGATTTAGGGACCGACGAGCTAGATACAGCGTGGGATGACGGGATATAGACCCAGAGAAGAGCAGATGTCCACAGGCAAGGGCAATAATAGGAGTGATCAGAAGTTAGTAGGAGGCTGGCAATCTAAATTTACCAAATTCGTATCCCGCTTTTGTTGCGAGATTTGGCGCGCGGGTGCGTCTGTGTGTGCGTCTGTGTGTGCGTGTTGTACTCTTTGCGTCTTCTATTGGCCGCATAGAATCAACCCAACCAAGCTAGAACATTACTCAAACTCCACATGGCAATTTGCCAGGCATGTCCTTTGGGAAAATTTGGTTCCAAGTATTATGTAAATATGAGCTTAAATAACAATGAATGAGATAATTAGGACTCTCAGATCATAGCTTTAAGCGCCTTGTTCCAGGGGGGGTGGGTGGGTGGTGGTAGACTCTATATGGAAGAATAGAACTAATAGTAGTTAGTCCAGTAGCACATGCATCTGACAAGGCCATCCACTGCTAGGGAACCAGGCCTTAAAGCCTACACTAAAGGCAACTAGCTAAGCTCTAACATGTCCTCATTACGCCGGTACATTAGCCACACGTTTAAACCCAGTGTGTTAGATGGGGAACTACAGATCCAAGATTGTTTATGAAAATGGAGGCAAGTAGGCGAGAGGATGCCCGGCATTATCTGAAAAGACCCCAACTAGACGTGGCCTTTGTTGCTAGAGGGTCAAGTCATGGTGAGCCCTACAGAAGCTCCAGAGACGGATCTGCAACACTTAATCACATTTCACTCGTCAACACTATGCTACTTTAGATTCAAATAATTGGTGTAGTCTAGCCTGATTATTAGCTGCATGAATAGAATCTATTCTAGCCAGAGCAGCTAGCCAAGTGTCACTTTCCGCCTACACCCTAATCCTCTTTGATAGGGGAGGGGGGGCGGTGGAATCATCCTTTCCCGTGCATGGTCTCTAACCTTAAGACATAAGAAAGGCCTGGCACATTGACGCGTACATCTCAGACTGGTGCTAGTAAGCTAAGACCAGTTATCATCTGAGTCGGGGTATCTAACATGAGCCCCGGTGCACAAATCCGCACAAATCCGCACATCTCCATCTCAACTCCGCAGCGCTGTCGAGGACACCGTCTAGCAATTTTGAAGTAATCATATTTCTAGGAGCCGCCGGTAGTTTGCAAAACTAGTCGGAATTTGTCAACGATGAATGAACAAGTGAATCATCTTGATTACAAAGACAGAGAAAGGTTAGCTGTACAGCCAGAGACAAGGCATTTTAAAGGTTTGGTGAATGGAACGGCGGAAGAGAACAAGGAAAGCAGAACTTGCCCGTGACTAAAGACACAACGCAGCAAAAAGAAGACGTGCACGATTCCAAAATGTAGCATCGTTAACTGCTAGGGGCTGCTAGTAGCATCGAGATCAAACAGTGAAGTTAGTAAGTGACACTATGTACAGTTCTTCGCCCACGATAACCCTAACAGACCATGAGCATCTAAGGCACAATATACAGGATTGGTTAACCTCATACACTTTGCAACACTCAGCATTACGCCCCTAAGTTCAAGCCAACAGTCCCTGGAAGCTGCTGCCCTCCCACCGGATAACTTGCCTATGTTTCTACCAAAGTATTGGGTCTTCAGTCTGTATATCTCTACGTAGAGGGCTGGACAGAGCTCAAGTGATCGAACGCTGGCTACTAATCCCATGGAACAAGTGTCATGTCGTTTCCACGATGATTGGTAGAGAAAGACTTACATCCTTGATAGGCTACGGATCACTCGGCGCATAGTTATCAGCAAGGTATCCGGTGCTTTGTCAGATTCTGCTCGAAAAGACAAGAGGGAAATATGCCGAGGGTAGTATAGAAAGCTCGAAACTAACAATTTAGAGAAGCCTTGAGGGGGGCGGGGAGGGCGCTTACAAGCATAGAGGGCCCGGCTCTAAGAGTGCAGGTATTGTCTCGTATTGCAAAGCGAGTGGACTAATGTGTTGTCAAGTATTAATCATGTATTACGTGAAGCTAGCTTAATGTGGCAACCATGGTTCTTCTTTGGGTATTAGAGCTAGCATCTTTTCCTTTTGCTCTGTGGCACATGGCTTTTCTCAAAGCGAGGCACTGTTCTCAAGTTGGCCTTGGCCTCAAATAGTTAATCCGAGCCGCCGTTCACTAATAGACTTAAGCCTTCAAAGAGCCCTTGTAAATGTAACATGGATGGTGATCAAGGGTCCAAGCATGGCGCGAAAGATTGCCTGTCTCCACTAGTATTGTTGTAAGATATATGGACAGGAAAGGTTTGAGGCGTCAGAGCAAGTTTTCCCGTTAGTCGAGGATGAGCATGGGGGTCGAGTTGACCGATATAATGATAATGTTAACAACATTTACGCTTACGTAGAGAAAGCTATTGGTCTCCGGCCCTATTGGTATGAACTTACCTCATGCCGCCATTTTGTCCATCTCCGTGAGGTGGCTCGTTCTCACCATGCAATGCTGGACTGAATCCTTGATGGAAACTTGGGTCTGGAGTCTTCTGAACTGGGCTTTGGGGGTAGCGAGTTGAAAAATAGAACAGCAGCATAAGCAGAAGAGACAGGAGGCGGAGCAAGATCTAGTTCAGTCAGAGGCCGCTTTCTATATAAAACTGGCGCAGCCCCGAACACAAGATGATGATGGGAAAGATCTCTATCTCTCATCACTCACCCTGCCTCCATCTTTCTCTTTTACTGCAGCCTTTGCTTATTTACTACACTCTATCCTATTCATCTGCGCACACTCTGTCACCATGTGGCTTCCAGGCTTTTCTTCCTTAGTCTTTATGATCTCTATATGCTGCACTCTCATTGCAGCGAAAGATGATATTCACGAGGCTAGTGATCTTGGCCTCGAGTTCTTCGAACCGGAACGTGGTTGGATGAAAGTCACAAGCCCCGACGGCTTCTTTGCAGAAGTCTACATTTCTGCGGGCGCCGGATACGTTGCAGTTTCGGGAATGACCAATGGTGATTATGTTACATCTTACGAAGCCCTGCTTTCTATCTGGAAGCACGAGGCTGGTAACAGTGCATCATACATCCGAGAAATCAAGTACTACGTTGATAGATCGGCTGACATCACGACTTTGGACAATGTCTTCCGAGAATTCGACTATAACCCCGAAGAAGAGGATGAGATTCCCAAAATCTCTATTAAAAGAGGCACTCGTCTTTACGGACATCTATGGGAGTCTTTGCGCGGAACCTCGTACGGGTCAGATGCTATTGACATATGTGTCGAGTTTGAGGAGACTGACGGACTTTACATTGAGTCTATTGACTTTGGCAGAAGTGGCCGCAATGCAAGATGGATCAAGTTCAACTTTGCCGGCTAAAATGACCGTTGAGCAGTTGGTGAAAGACCTGAACATCTACCCTTGCCTAGTCTCAATCCACGTGGGAAAAGGTGATGGGACTCTGGGGATATCGCGGACGAGAAAGGAGGTAGGACAAGTTATAGAGCGATGAGCTAGGGGTGTATAGGAACGGGACATCAGCTATGAGGGTGGTTTTGCACATGGTAACGTGTTTCCACCCTCCCAGTTTGGCAAGCAGGTCCGCTGGCTCATAGACAGAACTAGGGAACTGATAGATATAAGATTAACTATTATCTCATCCGACTTGCATTGTGAAGATCATTGTCTATGCCATCTGCTTGAACTTTCCATTAGTCCCATTACTAAGAAGGCAAAGGTCCGCCTATTGGGCTATCTACATATCAGCACTTCGACTAGGGCTGACTAGATTATCGCCCGGCACTAGGTGGCAAGTAGTAGTATGAGGTTTCAAAGGTATAGCATGACCGGCAGAGAGCAGAGGAAGGAAATAAAGGCTAAAGAAATAAGGGGAGAGTAGTGCGAACGGAAGAATAAAAGCGCTACTGAGAGCTACACTACGATCTTGAGTATGGCTGTTGCATGGGACAAGCATTGCAGAATTTAAGCTTAAATGAGGGGTGTGGCGCCATGGACAAACGCCACAGAACTTATTTACTGTCTGGCTGTGATGCTCTACAGGGTTTATACTCATGTTAGAGACAGCATGGCAAGACTTGGACAAGACAGGATTGACAGGGAATTGCAGAATCCTAACATCCCTTGATTTAGTACTATTTGGAATGCCAGGAGTTGTTCCAGCATACCCCGAGAATGCCGATTCTCAGCATTTCTACTAAACAGGTATTGCTAGACTGGTTTTGAGTCAAATGATGTAACTACGAGGAAGCCTGCAAGTCGTAGATACTACATGCCGGTACAAGGCGGCAACGGCCTGTTTTCTCAAGCCACCTCCGTCGTACCGCTTATTCGATTTCCGTAATGTCTGGGAGGCTTGCGTATAGGGTCTATCACACATTGACTGGTGCAACTGGGCTGACTGAGCAAGGAACTGGCAATGACATAGCTGGCCCGCAGAAGTTCATAGGGACTTCTAGTGGGCATTTATAGGTAATGCTTTAAGAAACCACGTATTGACCTCGGCTTTTGATAGCTGGTATAGCTTGTTAAGCTAAGCAATCACTAGCCTTTCCCTGACACGTGCAACGCCTGTATCCTAGATTTGACTGGCTTCAATGAGAGCTTGGGTAAAGGTTATGAAGTATCTCATCGGAATTCGGCCCATTAAAGATTAGATGGAGAATTGCAACTATCAAGAGTAAGCTTTCATTCGTTACTCACCGTCTATGAGCCCTTCTACAGCGAGCTATGGTTCTTGACGTGGGCGTGGGGTTATCGACAAGAGGATGTGCATGTGGGGGTAGAGCCAGGAACATGACCTAGACGCTGGCAGTTAGAATCACATGTAGAAAAGATGTAGAAGGCATTTCACCAGCTTTAAAGCACAGCTACAAAACAACGTCGTACAGCCATTGACGTCGTACGCAGAGCCCTTGTTAGGGTTAGCCACCATGCTAGGCGTACTGAACGAGAATAACCACCTACGGCTTTGCCTTAAAACTTGGAAAGCCACGCATTGTTGAGCCGTACCAGGAAATCGTCAGACTTTGAGCATCTAATGAAGCCTCTGATAATGCGCTGTGGGAAAAAGGGAAGGCATAAGGTCACATACCAGATTGTTAGGGTCTATCCTAGTGACTAGCTAACTCAGTCTCATTGTTACACAAGGCCTTCCCGCTCTAGATCCTACTCTGCGTAGCAGGCTGGATCCTACCATCTAGTCGCGTTGCTTATGCTCTTTGAAATGCCTTGGTATTCCTAGCCGCCGCCAAGACGTGTCAATGTGGTATCTAAAAGCTCTCAAGCTAATCTCCTGACTATTCTAGCACATATGCGGGTGAACGCTTGCGACTGAACAAGTAACTGGTGATCATGGAAAACTTCCTATTGGTTTTTACATGGCAATGGGCAACTGTAGCACCATAGCTAATGGATTGTGGTAGAGATGCATGGCCCTTTATTCTGGGAACTCTGGAGTTTGCACGGTATAGCTTCTGCCCATGTGGTGCTGCAGTTGGCGTGTCGTTTCAGGGATACGGACAGATGCGTAGTACTTTCATGCCCCAAATGTGTGGAATTGCTAGCTGAAATTGCAAAGTTTCTGCCATTTACGGATGGGTTGGGAAAAAGGTGTTGCTATTCAGGAATCTTGTCTGTCCATTCATGATGAATTTAGTCTCCGGTTACCAGAAGACCTAATATTGAGAGTGCAGCGCAACAGATTAATTTGCGAGATAGACGTGATATGTAACAAAAGCGGTAGTAGGGAAAGGGGAATTTGCAAAGCTGTAGCGAAGAAGGTGCTATTTCTGGCGTAATATTTCGTCCCTGAACTCTTTCAAGGCCTAAATAACCAGAGGAAGGTAGAGAGTCAGGGTCATTGAGCGACTGACCGCTCAGAAATAGGCTCTCTATACATGTATTCAATGTAACTCGATATCAGGAAGCCAGTGCCTTTGGTGATCGTCAATCAACAAGATGAGTCTACACACCATGCAACATAGAGTTCCATAGACATGTGTTATCCTTGTCGCGCCGATGGCAAAGTCCATGGCTTCTCTGCGTAACCGGGGGCTGTAATACTCACCGCGAAGCCTGGGCCGAGAGTTGGATGTTGATTGGCCTGGAAGGCAAGTCATGGAACATATAGCAAGCGGATTGGGTGGTATGACAGGCTGAGCTTGTCCCCTAGCCCTGAGCCTGGGCTAAAAAACTATCATCAGCCCCCACAACTTGGGCATATAAGAGAGGCTAGTAGTAGGACAACTCCCCGAGTGTTGGCTCTTTGCTCTATCTGCCCTGGCTCACCCCCATTTGCCTGGCTTTCTTTTGCCGGCAGCCTGCTTGTGGCTGTTACACAAGGCCTATGGACAACAGGGCACCCTGTTGATGCACAGTACTTTCGACACGTATGCCTCGAACCCTATCCTGCTATTGATACTGCGAAATATCACGAGACTTGTGTCGTTACACATAAGCATCTAAACAAAGCCTGTCGGTGAGCGGCGCACAGGCACTGCTGGTTGGCTATAAATATTGACATGGATCATTCAGTGTTGCCTCTTGCTGAGTAAACGAGTGCCGGTAGACTCCGCTTCAAACTATCAATCTTATTTGGTCCGCCATTCGTATAGCCGTCTGCAATTATTCTACTGCTCAACACGGGAGCTATGGAGAAGAAGCTGTGAGTATTAGCTTTTATATCAGACCAGAAGCGCCCAGTTTGCTAACATGTACATGAGAGCATTTCAGTCCAGAAACCCCTCAACTCGAGATTGCCATTGTGCTTCAACATCGCGATCAAATTTCTAATCCAGAGTTTCGTCGCGAGTACGGCGACGCTGCGTATCATTGGGGTATCATGGTTAACACGCCGTACGACTGGACCTGCAACGGGAATCTATACCATGCAAAGAACCAAAGGCAAATTGACGCAGTTACCTGCCAGCATTTGGATACTATGGAATGGGTGTTTGAGGTTAGAAGCCACTTTATGCTGGCCTACAGCCCGCGCCTTGTGGCATACGCTGTTGTTGGCCATGTGCCTAAAGGCGTTCACGAGATTACCATCTATCACATGCTCGAGGCTATCCCGCTGTCCCAAGACAGTACCGGATCCATACAGACCTGCTTCACGTGGGTGGATCAGGCAATTCACAGTTTGCAGAGGGCCGAATACATCAAGGGGTTTGATTTGGCGCAGTTCAAGTCTTGGGCTATGAAGGTTGCTGACTATAATTTCATGAACGGGCGGTCGGAGAAGACGTTGCGACAAGTATATGGCGGCGGAGACTCGAGAGACAAACGCCCAGCGAAGGATAAGAAAGGAAAAAAGGAAAGATTGCAAGTGAAATGTGAGGTATAGAAACTGAGCGGTGTGCTGACTAGGTCGACTAGAATAGGATTAGTACCATAACATCGGAAGCGAACGGCTGCGCAAGTGGTAGAGTTGGACGCACACAATTAAAGGCGACCCTCGGGGTGTTTTTGATTCCAGATCTCCTTAGTCAATGATCCTTCCTGAGGTGCAAGCAAAATATCATGAAACGCGCAGTGCAGCTGAAGCTATGATTTCCACGCCATCGCGTGGCTCGGTTGCTGAGCAGCTGCATCCATCTCCAATAGGCTGGCAACCTCTGGCTATTGCATAGGACCTTGGCTGGTTGCTATGTGGCTGTAACAGAAACGGAAAAGGCTCACCAAGCAACCAAGCACACAATCGAAAGGTTAAAAAGGCGATAGGTTTCTTGCTGGGTTGAAGTATTTTCTCCCCTTTGACTCGTTTACCAACACCTACGGGCCAAGCACATTCGGTACGGTACGCATCTACAGATCGTCTATTTGCATGTAGCATTTTGCTAATAAAGATAACTTAAGCCGTCCTTGGCGCCGCTCTTGTCGAAGCCATGGCGAGACAGGAAGACACCTATCCCTTCTTGCGGTCGGCCTTTGAGTGCGAACTGGAATCGCAACACATCCAGATTGCCAACAACGAGGTCTACGAGAACAAGCGCCCTCTGCGAATTTCCCAATTCCAAGAACAACGCCAGGCCGTAATAAAGAGATTCGTTGCTAATCGGACAATCGATACAAAGTCTGTGACTATGGCCGGCACTGGGACCGCCTCCGTGCTGCATCAGCTATCGGCGGGTACCGAAGATGGGGCAAGAATTTTGTATGAGGGTGCCCTGTTTTGCTTTCCTTCCGGTCTGCCGCCTTGGAAAACGCGTTGCTACAATTTAAGACCCGAGGAGCTCATCCGGGAGCTGTCAAACCTAGACTCCCCGTTCTTGACGTGGAACACCATGTGTATGCTTCTGGCGTCCTTGGGCCCCTGTGGCGACCCTGAGTGTGCTAAGCCCTGTGACTCGTACCATTCGTGTCGAAACACAAACCACCATGCCCAGTGTCCGCGGCATTTTTGGTGTTGCGGCTTGACGTCAGCCGGCCACCCCCAAGTCCTTTTTGCAATGGAGTACAACCGGCTAGACCCCCGTACTATCTTCTCATGGGCGCCCTTTGACCTCGGCCTGAGTCTGGACTTTCTGGAGCCTGAATTGAGCTTCCTCGTCTCTGGCAATGCTAATCTGGCCCCCGAAGAAGTTGCCTTGAGGGTTGAAATGGCTGAAAACCTCATTGAATTCCTACGGGCCGACCCGCCAACCTCAATTTGGGACGACGAAGTTCCTTACGACCACAACGAAATGGATGCAGAGTCTAACCTCGAGGTCCGCCACCCGTACCACCATCTACTCATGTCGTTGGCTTCCGCTCAAAAACGCCTGACACACTCTTCGGCTCTGCTAGACCAGCCCTGGGCAAACAGATTCAAGGTCGGAGATTTCCAACCGTGGGATAATATCTACTTCTTGTTCCTCTATCTCAATGGAGCAGATGTTGTCCGCCCTCTGGCCCAGGCAGACAAGATTCGCATGCAGCTGAGATGCCGCATACGCCCTTCCATCTCAAAAGTGCCAGCAAAGGTGATTGACGATTTAAGCCATGAGAGGCCTGATGTGTATCTTGCTGAAGCTAATGTTGACACGTCGATATCAGATCCTAGAGCTCCTGACGTCTTTTCAAACGGCTCTGATTCTTGGGCCCTACACGACCGCCGTGCCCTGCCCTTGCGATAAGTGTGTTTGAGTTTCTATGGATAGTGTGCTCCCTTTTGACTGACTTAAGCTGCCACCAGAGTGTCAAAACAAGGTCGCGGGAGATTTTGTGATCACATGCAACAACACATGAGAAAGCATCGCCCATATGTCATGGAAATGTACAACGACGTGTGGAGTAAGCCCGTGGACAGCCAAACAAATGGCTACTTTACGTTTGCCGAGTGCAAGTTGCTCCAGGAAGCCGGAGTTGGTGTCCAGCCATCCCCCAAGCACCTGTTCGCCAAAGAACAAGATCCGATAG
Source organism: Ceratocystis eucalypticola (assembly GCA_001513815.1). Lineage (NCBI taxonomy): Eukaryota > Fungi > Ascomycota > Sordariomycetes > Microascales > Ceratocystidaceae > Ceratocystis > Ceratocystis eucalypticola. The sequence goes on from LJOA01000459.1 coordinate 24,045, forward strand.
CTGCAAAAGCCACAAAGACTGGCAAGTGCAAGAAGAGCAAATCTAAAGGTAAGCTTAGGATGGGCGGGCCATGGCTCTAACGCCGTAAAAACGTATAGTAGCTCACTCAACACACCATAGGATGCAACTCGAGAAAACGCAAGTTCTCTCAGTCCCGTAAGTACCTTGACCTAGCGCTGTTCTCTGACTCCCTACCATGGACCCTGACAGATGTGCAGAAGCTGCGCCTCTAGCAGCTCAATCTGCCGGTAATGTAATTTCCCAGAGCCAGACTAGTTTTCAGAACCCCACGTCCGAGAAGCCGAACAAGCGAGCTCGAAAGCGGCTCAGAGGTGAGAAATCAGTGATCGCGGAAAAATACGACACTCTAGCCGGTTATCTCTAGGTTTGTGCGCCTCGAATTCTAACTGTTTCCTAAAGATATCGGCCTCGCAAAGGATAATCGACGAGCAGAAGTTCATGATATTCAAACTTCTCAAAGCCAGCAAGACATTGTATGCGCGCTACAACAGCCTGCTTCCGAAGGGAAGATCAGGAAGACTTTGACTGAACTTCCGACTAATGGCAAGTCTACATTCTCGCCCAATAATCACCGCAAAAGAGAGACAAAACGAGCCCGCAAGAAAGCCCGACCCTCTGCTGTGTGTTCTAACTTGGCTAAAGCTAGCCCAGAAGAAGTCGCTGCCGCTATCGCGGTTACTAAAGCCCGGCGAGCCTTGGGCGAGGCAACCGCAGCGGCACTCTCGGCCAGAAAGGCCGCTCTCCTCGGAATTGAACATGCCAAAAATGCGCGATATCAGGAATCAGCCGCTGATATTCTGGCTCGCAGAGATGTGCGTTCTGCAGAGGAATATGAGAAAAGCGTCAAACAGCAAAATGCAGACGCTGAAAAAAACTTGGCCGAGGCAAAAACGATCTTTCAAGCTGCAGTTGCCGAGGAGATCCGCGTGAAAGAGGCTGTTCTTGAACGCTCTCGAGCGGAGAAAGAGGGTCGGCTGCAAAATGATGCTATACCTGGGCCTACACAGACCCAAGAAGACATGGGTGGTAGTATGGCTGAGACAGATACGAGTGCTCTAGAACACGATGGGGCTCAATATAATTCAAGAAAATACGATACTGGAAGAAGCAGCCCCGGAGAAGAAGCGCACGTAGAGAAATCCCTGGAGAGTCTTGCCAAGGTTGAAGGCCATGTCGGTAAATCTAGCTCTACACAAGCCTCCGATGGGGAAACAAAACATCGTGATAGCTACAGCCATGATATTAAAAGCTCACAGTCTCGAGAGCCCTCCGTGGCTCTTGATCCGCCAAAGAGACTTTCAATCTTGTCAGGTAAGTCTCTTTACTTCCATAGCCTAGCTTGCATGGAGGCTCCTCTAACTGAGTTCCCATATAGACTGTTCATCCCCTCTATTGCGGCCACGATTCATGGATATAGACATCCCTCCTTCAACATCTCTTGTGCCCCCAGCTTCTTCTGCTGGTACCGTGTTAACACACCCAAATCTCGAGCCCAAAAAACACCTCCAAATGTCCGTAGAATGTCTGGAGGCCGCCTCTAAAGGTTCTCGGTATTCGACTCCCTTGTTTGCCCAGAAGAGCATTCAACAGCAAGGACATCGCTTTTCCATAGAGTCTCTTACGAGGCCTGAGTGCAGCAATATCCAGAAAGGTCTAGATACAGAGCACAAGCAGAGCGCGGTATCCAGAAACTCCGTGACGGCTATTTTCGATCTGTCTTCACCTGCCTCTAGCCTGGATGTACCAGTCTTTCGAAATTTTCACAGCTCCGGGGATCATCAATCCCATGTGCCTCAAGATCTGCGAAATCGCCAAGTACTTCAACCTTATGAGCAAAAGCCTGCTATACCGCTCATCCAAGGGCCTTTGGACTCACCCATGTACTCACTGTGCCCACCCACACATCTTGACGTCACGACAATACACCCCCCGCCACATCAATTACAGCACCAATTTAATCAGTATATGGTGCAAATGAGCCACACTAGTATTGCGCGGCCGAAGTCTGCCTTTCGCCACCCATTAACTGAGGACTCGGGGCCACTGCCACGTTCTCATCATGATCAAATGATGTCGGAAAAGATGTCCAAGTCCCCTGATCGGCCTTCATCAATTAATGAAACACCAGTTCCATCTCCTCGTTCAACTGACGCGCAAGCGTTTACCAATAGGTTCTTGTTAGACCACAGATCGCAGTCGGCGACTGCTCAGTCAAACGTTGTGCAGCAGACTAGTAATGGAACTCTTCAAGAATATGGGCCAAAAGCTCTGTGTTTCCAGCAGTCAATAGCGCAAGACTCACGCCCACTTCGCAATGTTTTTCCGCCACTTCAGCAGGTACAGCATCCGGGTTTCCAGCCAACTGAGATGGGTGGGCTTACCAATGGGGCGGTGCTAGTCCATAGCCATGGATCGCAGCGTCTCATGCGGCCAGCCCCGATGGAGAGAGAAAATATGAGTGTACAGCTAGCCTCCAATGAATTTGCGCCCTTTTTTAGTCGACATCGCGCATCTTCCCAGTCAGATATGGCAGGCAGTACAACACCGTATATCAAGGGAGTTCTGCTAGACAGCCACAGGCAGCGTCTAAGCGCCAATGCATCTCCAGTACCTGTGCCTGTACATCGTAACATATTTCCTAAGCCAAGTAGATCCGAGATTCAGTCTTTGTCTGGTTCACCTCAACTGCCAGTTTTCAGTAGCTCAGTTCTTGAAGCAAATATCTCGGTCACTGATGCCGATTCTACCCCCAGCATGATTTCTCGGGATTCGCAGACTCCTCCAGACTGTCGCATGCCTGATGAGAAGGCTCTTGGGATGGAAAACACTCCCCCTCGAGATATGCGAACAGATAGTTGTATTACATCAAAAGAGGTTTTGAAATCAAACTCCACTTCTGACAAGAACTCGCCAAGCCACTTCGACTTTGGCCTTGAAACTTCTCCCTCTCCTAGGGTATCTCGAGGGAGGCCCACCGACTCTTCCAATGATGGACCCACGACGAAACGAGGCCGGAAAAACTCGTACGACTCTTTTTACGACATCAGCGACGATGGTCGCGTAGACTTTAGCTTCCTTGATGCCCCGGAGTTACCGCAGGAAATCATGGATAGTGTCGAGGATGGGGAGAATGAAAGATCCAGCCGTTTTTTCAGCCAGACACCGATCCCCGAGGCCCCTAGATTTAATCGTGAATCATCGATTATCATGCCATCAATTGAGGAGCAAGACGTGCTTGAAGAGAGATCTCTATGGCCTACGAAGGGAAAGTTTCATGACGGAGCTCGGAAACCCAACGTCGCTTCCAAGGATTTCAACATGCAGGGTAATCATATAGCACCACCTCGCTCTGTTTCGATGGCTATAACGAACGAAATGGGCCCCCCGCCCCCTCATTCTAAGGCCTCCCGTACTTCTATGGCTCCAGCTATGATCCCACGACAATCGCCAATCCCACAGTCTTTTGAGCCTCAAGACATTCCAATGGCTCCCCCGCTAACCCCTAGGAAAACACCCCAGATCTTGCCTGGCGAAACATCGCCGACTACCCTTGCGGCGGTTCGTCGTTCACCCCGCCGGCCAGCCGTATTTACGCCTATCAACGACCCATCAAAAGCCACCGAGAAGTCAATAGCCGGCAGTTCTAGAAGCCAAATCTCAGCAACAACATCGCGACTTCCTGTGAATACTCGGACGGCCAAAAAGAAAGGTTCGCCGAAGAAACGGGGCCGCCAAGCTCAGACTCCAATGCGCATATTTTCCGAGTGGGAACGTGCCGGTAGTGAGATGCCTGAGTTAATGCGGCCCCTGATGGACTCTGCCAAGAGCTTTGCAAAGGACCTCTCGGACTTTGTCAAAGGTTCCCCGGAATCTACAAAGAAGATTGGTGCTGAGCTGAGAGTTATTACAAAGCATTTGTCCAAAACCAAGAAGATAGTAAAGGGTGCCATCTAAGTGGTGGTCTAGTTGCAGCCAAGGCTGACCCGAAGTTTTCTGCGTTCTACTACATCGTCTGGCCAAGGTGTTGGAATACTTTTCGTTTAAGGGTGTATTATCTGATGCCCCATCTGGCTTTATCTTTCGTGTAAGAGTCCCTTTCGATGGACCTTTCATTGTTTCAAATCTTCAACCATGGGAAAGAGCGGGCCCAAGCCTCTGTAGCCCAATACCAGCAGCAATAGACAATAAAAAAGAATCCTAAGAATAATAAACTGGTGGTGTCAAAGGTACTGTCCTGTGGAAAAGGTTGGAGAGAAAACAAGCAGTGGTAGATCTTATGTCAGTATCCTAAGTCAGGGTTACCAGGATTGCTGACCCTGATCCAGTTCGCCCAGGCGTTAGGGTTAGTATCAGACATCAAGGGTCTGCTTCCAAGGCCCAAGTGCTTGATCTAGAGCATGGTAGTGATGGCTGAGATCCGCCCCTCGGACTAGACTTAGATAGACATAGAAGAACTTCAATAATCACTTATTCCTTCTTCCTCTTCTTCACAGGACATTCAGTACGTCCTCCTAATATCTACTGTTGTCTTATGTTTGAATCTGGTTGCTGGCTGATACGCTAAATTGAATGAGCCCTAAAACACATGGACTGTTTGTGTTGTAGAGAACATAGACTGCCCGGTAGAGTCTCGGATAAACTAACAATACAATATCTGTAACATACACGATAAGCATGTGTGCACCAAACAAGTAGTTATGCACACCAATGATCACATAACTTTACTTTCTTCCATTTGATCAATCAATTCTCAGTCATTAAATAATGTGTGTGATAAGTGAGCGACACACTTTTATCAACCTTCCGAACTAAACTCGCAATAGAAACACCAGAATCTATCTGATCCGATCAATTAAAATTAATCACTATACTATTCTCTGTTGACCTCGATTGCCTCTTGGGTCCTTGCATTATATCTTGTCTTTAATAACGAGGGTAATGTACTTCTTGCTCTTCAAGCCCTGTAAAATGTCCGAAAACTAAGCCTCCGACAGGCTGTTATAAGTTACGCCGCCGGCACAATTGTATTTAATCTCGCCATGACTGAATCACTTAAGCATGAAAACCATCTGATCTAGAAGAGCAGACTATTGTAAAGTGCATTATCAACCTGGATTCATGGAGATTTCCTCTGCGATTTCGTGGTGTTGAAGAAATGGCTAATAAATTGCTCACCGACCGTGACGCGTCACCAAAGACAGTACTTGAGGTCATTTCTTGTAGAATAGATCTCAAATGTTGAATCAGTTGATTTATTAAAGGGTGTCAACCCTATCATGGATCTTCAGCCACAAGAGGTATGAATAAGTGGGGCATGTATGGGACGCCACTTAACCTGGGTAGTGCGCCACACAACACTTCTCAATCTGAATACCTTGAAAGACGGCATCAAAGTAGCTCTCCAGCATCTATTCTCGAGGCGCTCAAGTCATTTTCCAAGGTAACAAAGGCAATAATGCATCAAATGACATTATTGAAGTCTGAGAACCAAACGCTTCGACAGTCAAACAAGACGCTTAGCAAGCAGTTCAGAGCGAAGAGAAGGCAGCTACAGAACACAGGAAAAGTGGTGGTCGAGGAGGGTCGGGGCTAGTGAATGAAAGGCACTGTAGGACATGTGGCAGAACGGGTCATCATGCAAGAACATGTCAGATAGTTTCTGCAATGTCTGCAGAGGAACATAGCACTTAGTTTCGGTTGTTTAGATGCTTTGTTGTGTTTTTATGCAATGTTCTGTCTTGAGTGTTGATTTTCTTTGGTGCGTATGCTTATCGTGTACGTTAACTAGTTAATAACGTAATTTGCCAGTGAGCGGAACACTCCACTCAGATTTTGACACTTCCATCTTTCAAATCACTTTGTTTAAACCACCAATAATGACTTCAAATTCTAGAGAAGCCAATCTCATTCTTGCTGCCGCCGCTAGCTAACAAAACCCAAAACTCAGTATTCGAGAGGCCGCCAAGATCTACACAGTCCCTTAGCACCTTATACGCCAGAATGAAGGAGAGAGGCGCTGGACGGGATATACATACCAGCTCTATGAGACTAACTCTACTCAAGGACAAGACTCTAGTCAAGTTCATTCTTGACCTAGATTTGCGAGGATTTCCCCCTTGGCTTAGTGGAGTAGTGTTAAAGAAATAACCAACCTCCTCCTCTCGGAAAGCGATCTGGGACATGCTGGGCTTCACATTTCGTCGAGCGACAACCAAAGCTCAAGGCTTGTTTTAATGACACACACGACTGGTGCATCATGACCCTCAGGCAGTCTTGTTGAAGCTGGATGTCAAGTTACAGGGTCCAATACCGGCCAGCCCTCTTCCTGAAGGGGCCGGCACTTGGGTCTCTTTGACACCACACAACCCGACAAAAGCCCTCTCATAGTCTACTGATGCTAAGAGTCGAATTGCCCATCATCAAGGAAGGCCTCCGGCCCCAATTTATGATGCTATCGACCAGTTGGAAAAGAGGACATGGGCACTGATGCATGTGGTAGTATTTTACATAAGGAGAACAAGTCACTGCGAGTAGCAAATGAGACACTCAGCAAATACCGAAGAGCCAACAAGACGCACATAGCGCAAGGAGGACCCCTTACTGTAGCTAATGCTCAAGAGATCCTTACTCAAAAGGATGTTGATCGGCAGGATGGCTCAAGAAATGCGACAGAATGGTGGTCAAGTCGAAGCGGACTGCGGCAGGCATTCGGCAGTGGGAAAACAGCCCATAAGGCAGGAAGAATGTGTATAGAAGATTTAGAATGATCTGCTAAATCTAACTAACTAACTATAATAACTTTAAATATGTATATTTTTTTTGTTATCGAAATGGCATAATGAGTTCCAAGGACTCTGGTAAATTACGTTAGTTGAATAATCAATTGATCAAATGAAAGGTTGGATTGAGGAGGGAAAAGTGCAACACATACGAGCCTGCTGTCCAAGCTTATCATGTACGTTATCTCATAGTCGAAGTACTCAGGGGGGAGACAAAGGAGAGGAGCGAGGGAATCAATACAAGCAATTTCACACCTTAGAGACCTTGGAGACTAGCGCATAGAAAGCTAGTACTAAGCCGCCGCCATTACATGTCGTTCTAATGTTCCAATTGTCATTGCATGTGGCCACAGGAGGCTATACGCCGTTTTACCAGCCCGCGCAACGTGCTGATGGGTAACAGGAGTCGAGAATTCAGCAACATCGTACGGAGTCAGCTGCGGAGAAATAGCACGCCCGAACTCGCATGTAAGGGTTTATCCATGTGTTACGGGCATTACAAGGCATCCTGTCCATTACCATCTGGGTGCTAAGCTTAGGCCTCAAGCCATGTCAGCAGGGACGGAGTATCCATAGACAGGAAGTTAGGATCTCACGGGCTAGCTATAGATAGATTCGGTGGTAGCCAAGGATCTCACATTAGTTTCGCTGTCACAACTCCTCGAGCAGTACACTTCAAAAATAAGCCGAAATTATATTACATAAATCAATGGTATTTGTCTGCTAAACCCCAAGAAAAATCACGCCGCAAAATTCAAGCACAAACGAAGAAACACATATCCTATGGGCTCAGGTCCAGCA